>JAAOAK010000408.1:0-79523 GCA_013396175.1 Fusarium denticulatum | reverse complement strand
TTCTAACCCCTGCAGCCTGTAGGTGGATGCGGATCGGAATCCCTGTATTTTTTGTGCTCCATGTCAGATCGCGACAGGATTACAGGTTGATACCGATTGATTGGTGAGGTCTTAGTAAGATTTATCACTTCGATTGTATTTAGACATATTTCGCGATTTCATAGACATTTTTGAAGTCGCTGTATTGATTATTACGCTCGAGATGGTGTTGGAAGTCAGAGCAATCCTTTCTGTCGTCCGTCGCGCTGTAATTGAACGTATCATGTATCAAAAGATGGGATTGCCCACCAAAGATGCAGACTGCACAATGCCTGCATGATTGCTACTTGGCACTCACCTCCATCAAGCCAACTGCTGGCTACCCTAGTAAGTACTATCAATGGTCAATTCAAGGTTAAAACGTCTATTTTCCTGCTTCTCTCCGGCCGCGAGCTACTTCACATGCCAATGCAACCTCCCAACCACCAAACCCAACCAGTGAACCTTCCAAACCACAATGGCCACCTAGATAAAAACCCTTTCCCATATCAGTTGGCCACTATCAAACAAGCATATCATTCAGCTCCGAACCCAACAGTCAGGAAATCTGCCCCAATCCGGGTTTGCGCCGGGGCTTATCCTGTCTTTACCCCAGCCTGTCAAAGGTTCCCAGCCTAGGGAGCTTCCACTTCGGGACACACACTCTCGCTTCCCCGTGAATATCGCCCCCACAATCGGGGTAGATTACATATGCACGGGAGACGAGAGGGACACTGGTCTGAAATCTTGTTGGTTACCAGAGGGTGACCCTTCAAGCGGATTGTGGCGGGTTTGTGAATATGGTGTTTGAGCCTTGATAAACCGATCTCTGCTATGCTGATTTTGGAATGAGATGTTTGGGAGTGAGCGCGTGATGGAGGAGTTGCTGCAGAAGTTCCGGGGGTGGAGGTGTTGTGGGTTGATAATGGATTGCGGCACGGGCGACTATCAAGGTCCTTTTTGAGAGACCTGCCCCAAAGCGTAACCTGTCAGCTTCACTGGATCAGTCATCGGATAGTCTCGTGCAGTATCTTGTCAGAAACATCGATCGAAGTTGGTTTACACGATCTCTGGGGAAACTTCACTTCGATGTGTTCTGTGACTTGTATACGCTACCAGATAACATGAAGGCATGAAAATGTCAGCGGGCGTTCTCGAATGACCATGCTATACGGCGTTATTAAAATGGCGATGAGATAAGATATCGACCGTGGATCGTGATGCAAAACAGGTATTGTGACTGAGCTGACAATCAATTGCCTGTACACGAGCAATTGTTCTAATGGACTAAACTCAAAATATTGGACAACCAAAGACATGACACGAACAGGAGAGCCTGTTCGCAATCTCACAGAAACTGTACGGGATATGGAAAGTTCTGATCACCTCATTCAAACTCAGATCTGCTTTCTACCAACGTCGTCCCCGAACTAGCCTCATAGCTCAGCGATCCCTAGACCGGAGAACACAACATCTTTACAACGCTCCAGATACTCTTTCACATCAACCTCCGTATGCCAAGCATCATTATACGCCGCACTCAAACACAACTCTCCCCCAAACGTACCAAGAAACAAACCCAGCCCATTTCCGAGCTCTTCACCCGTAACCCACGGATCTCTCGCCTCAAACGCGCCCGTCTCCGGCGCCACGATAGCGTCAGTACGTCCCATACTCGAGATCGACACAGACGGATGAGCATTTGGCTCTGGCACAGGAAGGGGACGAGGACCAGAGGGTAGCAGCGGGGTAGCTTGGGAGAACATCGTTGGGGCGAGGACGTAGAATTCTTCGTCTTGTTTGACGGTGAGATAAAAGTCCTTGACGGTTTCAAGAATGGAGAGAAACTCCTTCTTGCGGTCTGGTTTTGTGGAAGATGGGTGGAGATCCATGTCTACGACGAGGCTTTGGCCAGAGACAGAATGGTAGACAGCCGCTGGATGCTGAGCCGTGTTATATGGTTTTTGGCAACTTGAGCGCTCGTTGCGTAGGATGTAGTTGATATATCGAACTTTCTTGGTCGCGGTAGGTTTATCCTGTAGGTCTCGCACTACCATGGCAGCTGCAGCATGGAAGACATGCGTCGGCGTAGCTCCAACCATCTTACACGCCTTCAGTAGCTGTTGCGTTTCGTCTTTGGTGAGAGTGAGTGCCAAGCGCTGATGACGACCTGGGAGTAGATCGCCTTGTCGATAAGGAAGCGCAAGAATCTCAACGCTGGTATCAGAAGCGGCAGCGGCTTTTTGAGCTGCCATTTGCTCGAGTCTATCCAGTTGAGCTTGATCAGGGACTTCGGGAATTTGAGCCGCGATTCGGTAGGACGGACTCAGGTTTGAAGTCTCACTGCCGTCGAGGGCGGGGAATTCATAGGCATTGCCCTTCTCGTAAGCTTCCGAGGCGAGGGATATAAAGTTGTTGAGCATCATGAGAGTTCCGATGCCGTCGATGATGTCGTGAGGAGAGCGGAAGACAAGGTCTCGGCGGATTGTCACAGATCCATCATCGCCGTGCTCAGTAGGAAGATGTAAAACAAACATGGTTGGGAGTTTCGGAGCAGGAGGATCTGAGTTAGCCCACTGATTCCCAGTCTGTCCGTTGGAGATATGGACAAGAGTCCTCTCCAGCCAGGCATCCTTATCTCCTTCTGCCTGTATCTCTCTGTAAGTCTTGACCCAATCTCCTGACTCAGCGCTCTGAGTGACTTGAGATGCAAGTGTAGGGTGAGCGTGCCGAAGTGCAAGCCAAGCCTTTCTCAAAGCTTTGTCGACTTCAAGTTCAGCATCATCTTGCGGCAAGTCTCTGGTGGCTTTGATGGAGAGTGAGACATGTCCCGTCATGCCGAAGAACATGCGGCCGCTTCCTTCGTAGAGAACAACCATCGTCGAGTAGAATTGTTCGATTTCATCAATATGGCGTTGCCAAACACCGGGCTTGACTTGATGCCAGTTGTAGTTGCGAGTCGTAGTCATCTTGGTCGCTAAAATCGAGATGGCAAGACTAATCCTCTTTAGTTGAATCAGGATCTAGATAAAAGAAGTTACTTGAGAAATTTCAAGGAGCGCAAACCAGATCGATATATGTAGCCCCCTCAAAGTTGGCGTCGGGGAGGAACCATGAACCTGGCGGGGTTACGGGCCGTCTTCCGGGCTGCCTAACTCAACACTCACTGGTCCATCTGGTAAACCAGGGCAAAACTCTGGTTAAACGACTCAGATCCGAGACTTGTGATGCAAGAAGCATATGCCGCTTTCATGAAGCCAATGAGCTGACATGTTGCTATGACCTCATCATGTTGGTGGGGACTATTGATATTGCCAAATACGGATATTGAATGGAAAACACGCTATCCAAGCTAGGTATTAGAAACAGCGCGCTTGTCTAAACTGAGAAATCTAGCCAACGTTTTATACCAGGTGATATACAGAATCAAACGACCCTCATGCGGCCAACAAAATGGATTTCTTGGCGTTTACTCCTGTCTCTTCCAAGAAGTCAAGCGCCGAGCAACTCTAGGGCTTGGTGACAGGCTCGGGCCGCAAGCAAGGAAAGATGAGGTTCCTCAAAGCAAGTTTGATCATCTTATTTCCCAATCTCTTCCCCCTCGCCGCATACTCCTTGGAGTCGTTCACGTGCGGGAACGGCACATCAGGAACTTCCTTGCCTAAAAACTGACACAACGGCTCCCAACCATCCGCAAGCTTGAAATCCAAAAGCTGCTCCTCGGGTACAGTATCTCTAATGTACTTGTTGTGTCGGATATATGCTGGTTTCAGGTAGTCGATAACATCGTTCGGTGAAGGTGCTCTCGTCCAGCCTTGATGAAACTTGTTGCAAGGTCTCGGACTCAAGAACCCCGAAAGATCGCCAACCTTGGCTCCAACTTTTCGTTGGAATGGATTCGTTGAGCTCTTGACTACGGCGTGCATGCTCGGAAACCACTTCTCGACATCGCGCTCGATAAGAATGACTTTGGCATCGGGATAAGCTGGGATGAGCGACTCAGCGAAGAAAGAAGCGACATCCGAAACAGCATCGTATTCTCCAAACACCTCGTCCCATTCCTCGCGGGAGAACGGTTTGCCGCGGTATGTTGGGAGGACAGTGAATGTCGCGTCGCACGCTCTGTCGAAGATCGGCCATTGCCATTGGAGATCTTCGCGTTCAGCTGCTTCCCAGCCATGATGCACGTTGGGATATCCGAGGATTTGGAGCGCTTTCATAAGTGATGCTGAGCCATTGCGGGGAGCGCCAAGGCATAGAATTGGTGGAGGGCGAGTCGCTTTTGGTGAAGTGTCCTTCTCGCTCTGCGACGACGAGTCGACGGTCTTTTCGTGGTTGTCCATATTGAATCTAATGACACTGAGAAATAAGCAGAGAAAACTGACGGAAGGGGAGAAGTGGCCAGGTCATTCTCTTTATTAGGATCTCGCGTAATTTCCCCTATGCTCGTCTGAGACACGGAAATCTTACGCCCAGACGGACGGCACGGATGATCATTAATTTCGCCCAATTGCCTTGTCAGACATGAGCGCCAATGTCGAGTCTCATATGCTGGCAGGTAAGCACTTGTTCTAGCGGGCGTAGATCAAGACCCATCGTATTCGTAGAGGAGAGGGATCTGCGCACAAAGACCCCTGGTAAGCAGAGAAAAAAGGTTATTCAGGATCCGAGGGGCCGTAAGCTGACGCGACATCCGATGGTACAGTGGCACTTTGAGTTCGCATTGAACAGAATAGCAGAATGGTCCATCAGGATATTCTTGTCTCAGAACATGTTGAAAAAAACCAAAACACTCTTTTCTATTCCAGGCGTTCAGCTACCGACGAATTCCCCCACAGATCCTGGTTAGTGATCTCGGAAGTGTCGGCATATACCAGGATCCTGCGCAACCTTAAATCCATGTTTCTAACAACTACCGAGCTTTTGATTGAATGGGCGAAAACTTCAATGCCTCGGCTTCTTGTCAACAAGTTCTTATCCACGTTTTTGGAGCTTTGCTGTGGAGAGTCTACTAAAACTATGAATGAACATGCAAAGGCTTGACGCGTAGAGACCTTACTTTGGCTTCGGGAGCCTCGTTGGCAGTGGTTGCACAGCGCTCTTGTTCTGCAAAGTCAATGGCTCGCTGTTCTCGGAGGCTTTGTCGCGCTACAAGCCACCGGGTTTCCCATCTATGATCTCTGGCAATGGTGCATAATCGCTGTACAAAGACGAGACTGAACCTGTACTTTGTCAATATGCGATCGAAGCTCTCGTTGGAAACTCCCCCGGTATGAGCCGCACATGCTTTCGTACCGTTGATTCAGCTACCTCTGTGAGGCCATAATACTGGTAGTTCAGCTCTGTCCAGGGCTTGCGCCGTCTAGACCTCCTTCGGGGATCATTGCTCTTTCTATGGAACGGTTCAAGAGGGTCCGTTTCCTTGTCGTCGGTAACGCTGAAAGTTGTAGTATCAGCAGTACTAGAGTCAACTGACGACCCGTTGTTAAACCGGCCAACCAGAGATTGATTTGCCTGCTCCATGTCAGCCAAGATGCTGTGCTGCATTGAGTAGGGGGACTGACACGTGGTGAAGACAAAAAGATGCGCTCAAACGCTGCTACTGGAACGATGCTCAAGTGTCACATGCCAGAGGCATAGCCATTTCCTCTCGTCAAGTCCTTGCGCTCGAGTCAATTAAATCCATAAGCTTTGCTTGTCATTTGCATTTTAACGAGAATATTAGTATTGATACACCCCAGAGAAATATATCCTGTCTTCGGACATCCTTTGTCTTCAGCAATCCACTTCCTCAAAGCAAACTGTCCCCAAAGGGAGTTGTTCCCCTTACAGAACATATCATTGACTGCACCGGAGAGACTCCCGGGGTTCCATGTATAGTCATTTGAATGCTGCTCCATTGTGCTCCATCTAGGCTTGCAAGGTCCATTCTCGTGAACTCTTGCAAGACTGGCGATAGCTCTCCAGCAGTTGTTTACCACTTCAAGGCCTGTGAAGTAGCTCAAGGGATCCTTCTCCCTTCCTCTCCCTTAATATTCCATGTCGGCTGATTGCAGATGCCTTGCTCCACAAGGCTCAACTCAGTAAGCGATAAATCGGAGCTTCCGTTGGTAGAATTACTGGAGCCCAATCACATTCCTTCTTCAGTGTAAGCTCAGTGTAAGCTCATTTTGAACTATTGGGTTGTCATGCATATCCTATTTTAGCCTTGTTTTCTGGCATGCTACCAAAGGGCAACATATTCCCTGTGGTTGGGTCTTTTCCTGGGTTCTCGAGGCCCACTAGCGGGTTGGGATAGAGACCGGTTCGCGGAACTTGGTTGATTATCATATAGGGTGGGTAGACTCGGGTCCTTGGGTAAAAATGAGGGGCTAACCAGATCTTCATGGTACCTTTGTCGCCTAGCCCAGTCCCAGTGTGGCATTCTTCAGTGTTTTGCTGCTGTGTGCCGTTCATCGGCCTCGGAGATTAGCAACCCATGATCGCTTGTCCGGTTGTTGACGATTAGCTTGAAATTCTCCCACATAAGTTGCTGTTTATGTCAGAACTGAATCAATTGCGTCCGAGATCAGATCTTACCCCGAAAAGAAGCAGATATTGTCTGTGCCATGCAGGGCAGTTCAGGCTGTCATGGTTGTAATAACTGCGGAAAGGCTGATCACCAGCCTGTTTAGTCTTCTTGTCAGGCGCATGTTTTGGTTCCGGAGATCCATACCCGTGCTTATCAAAGTTCAGAAGGCACGAAGCTAACGAGACATAACTTATGTACTTACAAATCCCGCAATCTGGAAGTAGGCGAGCTTGTCATCGACAGGCGCAGGTTTGAAGAATTCCATCGCTAGCACGAATAGTGTCCATTGCTTCCTCTAGTTCGGGTCGTTTGAGTTGGCAAAGGATGATATCCCCTTACGGACTGCAAGTCCCTCCACGTAGGGAATCTCTCCAGGGTACCTAAGGGCATTTGGTGGCCAAGCGTTTAATGCCGTGCGTTCCAGCCTCTGGAGGGGGCGCATTACCCATCATGGTGGCGTTGACTCTGTTAATACCTGACATAAGGAAATCGGGCGGTCGGCGGCAGAGAAGTGGGCCAGTGAAGCTTTCATAAATACCTAACTACAGAAACCAAGCACAGAGCTACTGGCGGATCTACACGAACACTCACAAATGTCAAGCCCGCTACCCTAGGGACAGGATATTAGCTTCAAGGTTCAGACAATACGACGAAGGACAAGAGTGATCAGAAATATCAGAGGTCAAAGCTCAACCATTCTTGGAATCGAGTGTCTCATAACACCCAGCTTCCAGTAATTTCGGTTGCCTTAGGCCAAGAGACCATCTGTAGCAAAGCTAGCCAGTAAAGAAAGCTTAAGTAAAGTATGCATAGTACCAAGACATACTAAGAGATACTAGTGTATGAGGAAAGGTTAAACAAGGTGGCTGAGAGGGCGTGCTCGGATGTAACAAGGCACCCATTTGCGGTGTAAGACTTTGGAATTGCACTAACTTCTGATCCAGACCAGTGGGACATGTAGCGCTGAATCCGTGATGGTCAAAGATGTCCCCAGGAGCCGGGTCGGTCAAGCAGCCAAAGTTCATAGTAAGTCCATTCCTGGAGATTGAGACAAAGTGCCGAAGTATGACCGTGACCGTCCACTGCTATTACGGTTCATGTGAATGTCAGGATTTGGGACAGAAGTTATGGTATCATGTCTAAGTTGTGAGCCAGATATGTTATTTGCAGTCGAGACGTGTGGCTGAGAGCTTATATCACCACAGAAAGCTTAGTTGATGCCATTTCAAGTCGGAGACGCCGTTTTTGGCACTCCAGTGGTCGTGGCCTCAACGCCATGCTCGCACGGACTACCAGAACTTGGTTGTCGCAAGGGGCGGAGCTGCTCTGTAAAATCCCAGCTGGTGTGAAGGAAGCTGGAGTCATCTGTATTTCCTCACGCATAGCGGCAGATGCTTTGTTCTACCTCATTGGCCTTGAGTGACTGGCATTGAATCTGCTGGTAAGGAAATTCTTATCTAGGGGATGTAAATAGTTTTACTTATAGGTCAGTTTATAATTAATTTATCTATTAGCTAAATTTAAATATTTAATACCTTTTGCAGAAGTTGTTCTAGACCTACTGAAGTTACTATATTAGCTTTAATAAATATCTTAGTCTTTATATTATTTGATACATAGCTAAACCAGGCCAGGCCCGTATTATTTAAGTCAGTATTAGCACTAAGTAACTACTAAAGAAATGGCTTTAAGGCTTAAACCTCTTAATATAAATAGACTTTATTAAGTCAGTTAGTACATTCCAGCCATATAAGCCTATATTCTTTAGTAATATAAGTTCTTAGCTATATATCTTGACTGCAAAATGGGCATCTAGCTTGGTCTAACTATGTATATATTATTCTCGCTATATCCTCTCCTTGAGGTAGACTTTCCTTTATATTTACTCATATTATACACTATATTTATTTAAAAGTTATCTTGTTCAGTATGGTTTTGCTTAAGAAAGTTCTGGCACTCCTGTTTCTTAGTACAGTGAATGCTTCAGGTATGTAATTTCTTGATCTATTGTAGCCCAATTAACAGTTTATCTATCTAGGCCCGTGGTGCCGAACAATAGTAATTATATTAAATAGGCAATTTAGCATGGCCCAAACCTATTGTCAGACACACGTCATCGCCACCCAGACGACCACTATAAATTCGGTTACTTCATTGATTACCACTACAAAGATGACCACTGCAAAGACTAAGACTGAATACACTACCCTTGCAACCACCTCCACTATCAAAAGCTACATAACAAGAACAATATCAGGTGCAAGTACAGTGACATTAACAAGAACTGCCCTTGTTACTGATACTGTAAAAAAAGCACTTACTGATACGGCCACTAAGCAAGCAACTAGTACAGTCTCAGTTACAATCCCTAAGACTTTTATAAAGGAAGTCACCACAACTATTACCAAAAAGGGCACAACAACTATCACTACTAATGTCGATAAAACGGTTACGGTACTATTTACAGAGGTGCTTACTGATAATGACTTTGCTACTGTTATGGCCACTTCTTTTACAACGCAAGTACCTCCTTACAGTTGGCAAAAGATATACTAATATCTACTCATTTAGTACAACGTGAGTCCTAATCAGTCATATCATATAGCAACGGGATACTAAGATATTGGATAGAGCCGCCGCTGCTACTGTAACCGCAGGGACTAGTATGTTGTTTCTTTACAAGTCAATTTTGTGAGCTCCTGCTAACTCATACTTTAGCCACAATTTCCTGTGATGTCCCCGGTTGGGGTCGAGGGCAAAAGTTTGTCAGTAGCTCGAACGAGGATTTCCCTGGCTCCAACTTCGACACATGCAAGAACTTCTGCTCCGCCGATCCGAAAGCTGTCAGCTTTGTATTTAATTCCGGTTCATGTTACTGCTTAAACGCCGACGTGTAAGGAACTAATTCTTCTGTTTTATAATCATTGAGACTAACAGAATCTTTAGAGACACCGCCCATGAAATGAACCGCAACTCTCCTTACAGAGCCTATGACATGCAATGTGATTCTGCCAGTAAAGTAAGTGGAAACTAAAATAATAAGGTAGTCTGGATAGGTCTGACTCATGTAAGCCCGACAAAAGATCCCTTAACGAACGAGAGTTCAATCCTCTGTTGAACATCGACTTTTTCGTGGCTTGTGATTGCCTACTGGGGTCAAGATTTAGACCAAAGACCTCGTACATATTCGTCACCGGCACGCTTACCAGCACCACCAAAATTATATCGACATCTATCTCGACAACATGGACTACCAGCAGCGTGACTAAGGTCACCACCGTTATTGAAACTGTTCCCGCAACGATCACCCTGACTGCAATAAAGATAGGTACCCAGACCGTCACTGAAACTCAGCGTCGAACTGCTATGATTGCGGACTTTGTTACTATCACTGTCACCAAGATCAATACTGTCACAGTATCGATGACTCAAAGCTTGAGCGCCGTCAAATTCAACACAGTGTTCCTAACTAACGTCAATACTGTTGTTGCCACTGATGAAAATACTGCTATTATCACTAATACAGTCACTTCTAGGGCAACTCTGACCTCGATGACTGTAGTGATGGCTCTGGTTACTACTACAGTGACAGGCCCCGAGGTAACTGTGGGTGGTGAGACAACAACTGTCTGGGGTTCTTGAACTTATGGAATAGGCTACCAAGTGACTTAGGGTTGGTTTGCTGGCTTTGTATTTGCCAAATGTAGGAGTTCAAGCAGAGGGTAAATTGATTAGATTATGGTGGACGCAAGAGGCTTTGGTCAAGGTACTTGAAATGGTTCCCGGCAAAGCAGCAGATAACAGAGAAGGTTAAGAGAACAGAATGTCCATTAAGCAACAGGTTTTATTCCGTTAATTTTATGCGAGTATTTAATCTTATCTGAAACTGCAAAAGAAACGTGCAACTGGACCTTAGGGAGGATTCTTTGCAGTAGATCAACTAATCAGTAGGTAAAAATCGCTTATTTGTAAAACACTTTTGGATGATTGACTCAAGGGCATTCTATGAAAAAACGAACGAAAACCCAATGCCTCGTGTATGCAACATGTACAGTCAAAACATGATACGCTCAAGAGTCAGTCTAGGCGATGTGGTCCATTACTAACCTGATTGCAGCTGATGGCCTGATTCTAGGTTAAAGTTGCGAACTGTTTTTCTTAACCGTACCTATGATAGACGGGCCTCGAATCACCGCCTACATTCCCGGCAGCTGGAATGCGGGAAACATGCGACGTAAGGGGTAAATAACTCTCTCGCAAGCCAATAGCCACCTATAGACCAGCACCAAGCCGAAAATCTCACGATTGGATGAACACGTTGTCTGTGGTTAGATAAGCCCTCAGCCACAAGTCTTAACTGCAAATAACGCATCTCTCGCGACTGGGAGATAACCGTAGCGCAGTGGGCAACCCACAAGGAAAGGAGATCAATCAACTTACCGTCGCGACCATCACATGCTGAAGCGAAAGGTGGCTTGGGCTGTTGATTCTGAGATGTGCTCGAAACCTGTTCTTTGCGCCTTATTTGAGACGTGTTCAAGTAGTGCAGAAGCGACGCCCTCATTTTTACTCGATTTGGATCTGGCTGCACAATGCATTGCCTCTGGCTTTGCGACTGTGATACCTGGCCTGTTACTAGCTAAAATCAGTGTACAATGTATTCCAGAGGCAATAATCGTTTAGAGGAGTATATGCAATAAGGGCATGTCTTATTTCTGTTGACATTGGTGCTGATATTGGTTGGTCTCTTGGAAGGCTGAAGCAGATTCGAAAGCTCGTTAAAATCAAGAAGGTATTGGTTACACGCAGTTCGCGGAAGAAGCTTATTTCTTCCAGCAAATAAGTTAAGAGGCGCTGTGGTCAGTTACAACTTAGTTATCCAAGACGCGGCATATTGGAATTCGATATTCGCTATTACGAGTCCCATGAGGTTTAGTCTTAGTAACGGATAGTAGTTTTAAGCACTACAACAAAGCGTTATTAGTAACAACAATGCCGGTTCATGGAACGGCTCCTGGGCAAGTATTGGCATCGTCGCAGTACAGGACATGGGAGGAGGTCCTAACCCAAAAGCAAACAAGAATATGCCCTTGCAAAATGCCATTGAATGGGTTGAAAATAGAGCTATGAGATTTGATGTCAAGAGACACAGTTGCTCAGCAAAATGGAAAAACGCGGAATCCGATTCAGTTAGAAGAGGGTAGATGTCATCCCCGATCTCTCAGTATTTCTCATCAGCGATACGGCAACGGCCAATTTGCGCTCGCATCACATTTGATTGCAAGTCTATCAGAGTACCCAAGTAGGTTTTTGTCGACAAGAAACTCATCACATTGGCTTGTGACAACTCGCACCTTCACCATGGCTATGGTTTACCACTCTGACAAGGGTTTCAAGTATTTTTGTATAGTTGAATTGAGAATCGAGGGGCACAAATGCTATCGAAGCGAGGATCATAACAGAGAGCGCCAGTGAGCGTGGGTTGTGCATCGTGCTTGAAGGCTCAATGAGCATGGCCTAGCACCAGCCGCCAACATCACAAGCTGAAGAGACCCTGAGATCTGCGGCAATGATTTATCCCAAGTACCTGTAGATAACAACTACCTACTTCAGCCCCTCAAACTCTTCTCTCTTTTTTTATCCACAGCGCCCAACCCAGATGAACACCAACGGTGAATATTCCAGTTACAACACAATACAGCCAAATCCAGTCCGATACACGCCGGCCTGATTGCTCAAAGCTGAAGAAGGAGGTACTAAAGAAAGTCTTATCAGATAAGTCAGAAGGGTCAACGTTTCAAGATTCGTTTAAGTCTTACCGCCACAAAGGTCGCTGGCAGAAATGCGAGGGTGACCCATGCTATAGCTCTCATGTCGGAGCTATCTCGCAGTGCTGCCTCGGTCTTTTTTAGATTCAATGCGCTATCACGCTGTGCCATGAGATTAAGACACTATGTCTGGTTAGCTATCGGTGGACAGATGTTTTGAGACTTCTGGCTACTCGCCGCTTGCATTTGCGCCTCTGCTCGTTTGGCGAGATAGATACTTCGGGCTCGATTGTTACCGGACCACGTTTTGAAGGCTGATATCTTCATCCTGACCGAGGACGTTACTCTTTCCCAAGAACCATCATCAGTGTTGTGTTCGCCAAGATTGTCATTCAGCCCCTGTAGCCAATCAAGTAAGCTCTCGTTAACCTCACATTTGGCCTCGGTCATGGCGCACTCTGAAGCAATAGAAGTGATCTTTCCCGGCGCAGCCTCAAAGTCAACATCCTGCTCGTGGCGCCGCTCCCAAACCCTGTCGCCATAAGCATAGTGGTTGAGGTCTTCGTGATATTTATCGTTACGGTAGTTCTTGTGCGTTCCAGTTCGCTTTTCCACCGAGTAAAGAGAATCTCTCATGAGAGTGAGCTTCTCCGCAGTGCCTTCTATCCTCTGCTCCATCAGGATGAGTGGCACAAGAAGGGGGTGCCATGCCAGGGCCTTCAGAGTCTGTAGTCGAAGCAGAAGGTGTTCGATGTCAGTCTTGTGCAACATGTGAGCTACGACGTGCGTAACTCTTGAGGCTGGGGAGTGGACAACGGAGATACTGAAGTTGGCGAGGTTGGAGTCTCATCTTTCAGGTTTCACAACGAAGCCTGGAAATTATCTCATCAGTCTACTACGCTCAAAAGAGACAGTATGGATTTATCTTCAACCATACCTTTTAGGCCCGCCTGCAATGGAACTTCAAACCAGTTGGGGGGTGTCTGCATCTGTTCGGTGCAGATAAAAGTGTTTTCCAGGTGCAGCAAGTCGAGATGCTCCCTGAATCCTTTCCACGACAGAGGTGGTGCGTTGTCGTTTTCAGTGTTGAAAGGTAAAATTCTGGAAGGATTAGCAAGCACGAACAAGCCGATACTGAGAGTTTTGAATAGATCGTCTAGGAAGAATGGAGCACTTACATTAATCTGAGAATACCTTTTGACCCATCTTGTTGCGGGAGCTTAGATAATATGAGCACAGAGATGATGCAAAAAAGACTCTCAATCGTACCTCAAATACTTTAGAGAGATCGGGCGCGGTTTTGGGATTGCCTGAGTCGAGGGGAACCTCGCTGTATTTGATTTCGTCTTCGCGCTGTGATAAAGATGTTAAAAACAAGCATCTGAAAATCATCGTGTTTACATACAGGGCCTTCAACTATTTCGACAAATCTTGCATCGTGCGAATCGACGAACTGATCAAAAAATCCGTCGCGCGGATTGTTGGTGAACTTTTGTATCCAGGGCTTGACACCGCCGGCAGAAGAAAGGGTAGGCTTCGTAGATGTCATGGCTTGGCAGGATTGCAATGCGGGACGACTAAGCAAAACGAAGATGAGTGTGGTGTAGAATTAGGAGTCAGAAGAGGTGATAATAGGTGTATGAGATGGGGTCAGCATGCAGCCAGCCAGCGGCCTTTTGAAGGTAAGCCTCTTTTTCCACTTGGAGAGTAGGCAGCGAGGCATACCGACTAACGTGGCTGTGCATTGTGGCTTGTACCACAAGTAATTGGAATTGGAATTGTGTATCTTGGATTATGCCGCCCTTACTGCTGCTACTACCTTTTGTACCAGACGACAATAATGTTTTAGAAAGGCGAGCTGGATTAACAAGTTGACTTAATCTCTGAAGACCGAATGTTTTTGCTTATTTGTGATTAGAGAGTGACTTCCGAATTACCGACTCCCCACAAGTGAGGCTGAATACCTGCAGGTATTCTTCTGTCTATTGGCACTATCGACGGCCTAGACATGGGTCTTGCAGAAGCTGAAAAGTTAGCTGCATTCTGAAAGCCTCAAGGCAGCCCGCTACTGGTATCTCGGCTTGTGACGCGTAATGTTTGATACTGGGATGAATCTGTCCCATTTCAATCTGGTAAATATACTATCATCATCATCATCGAAATTCTATACGCAACTAAAGCTCGCATCGAAAAGTCTATTCCTACTCTCTCGGGGAAGACCAGCCCATAAACGGGTCCCGATTATTACGACAAGCTCCGGCGACATTAACATGCTCCTCAAAGAGTTTGTTCCGGCTGTCGAACTCTTCCCCGCATACTTGGCACTTCCGCTTTTCCAAAGGCAAAGGCGTTGGAACCTTCTCTGTCTTCTTTTTGCGGTTACGACGGGGTCTGACGACCACCTGTACCGTCTTCGCTTCCTCCATGTTTGCGTCCTTCACGACATCCTTGTGGAATCGTGTGCGCTCCTCCTTTTTCGACTCAAATTTCTCTCCGGGGAAGATGGACGCCAAGATTTCATGAGCCCGGTCTCTCTCAATCTTATAGTACTGGCCTTTCGATCTTCCTCTCCTATTCGCTTGAATTTCACCCTGGCTGTATGTTTTCATCCAGCTCATCAGTTGCCTGGAGAGTTGAGCTGCTCTCAGTTTGCAATCCTTGTCTCCTTTTCGTAGGATCTCGATTGCCTCGTCCATGAAGCGGTATATGTTCGCTATGTCATCTGGGTTGGTGGAGAATCTGACAGCTGCCCCAGCATCGCTTTCTCTCAATTGGCCCAATCTAGCCCTTTTCCTGGCTGCGTTTCTTTGCTTCCTGATCTTCTTTCGCCTTCCAACGTCTAGCTCCTCGGTTGTTGCCTTTTCATGAAGGTCGTAAGCGAGCTGTTCCAAAGCAAAAGCAAGAGCTCGGGTCACCGTGGTGTACTTCAGCTTCCCCTGGATTGCTTCTTGTCTGCAAGGACCTTGTGCCAAATTTACCAGTTCCAGACAGACACGATCAATGAGATTCAATAGCAAGGTGATTTGAGACACTCGGATCCGATCGTCGCTTCTGTCGGCCTTGAGAGTGGACAGAACGTCACTCAAAGCAACGCCACTCATATGCAGCATCTCAATCCTTTCCAGTTGCTGATCACTCATTGATACATCCTGTCGTCCGGAATGCGTAGCTGTGATTGGGGGCCTGTAACCACCGTTTGTTAGGGGCAGGTAATGCTTGTATCGTGTCTGCAACTCTTCTACATCCACGAGCCCCCAGATATTCGGCCAGATCCGGTTGCAATACATGCCGAGATTCAGGACGACGAAATGATCATTTCCAATATGTGAACCAAGGATTTCCATGAGTTTCCAGCATCCAAGGCCTAAGCTCTTCTTCAGGTCGAGAGGCGTTGAGTTGAGTATAGAGAACAGAGAATCGACGAGCACCATCAAGTGGTCAGAGCCCTTGAAAGCCAAGTCACGTAGGCGAAATCGCAATGATTGAAGGAAGACGCCGACAAGGATGTACTTTTCCACCCATGTTTGCCCGTCCAGAATGACACTCATGAGAGTATCACAGACCTTCCACAAATAGAGTAACATGTGAGGGTCACAAAAGAATTCGGTTGCCTTCACCTGAGAAAGAACGCGGTCAAACAAAACTTTAAGTCTGCTCAATGTTCCTTTCATCACGTGTCCTTCATAGAAGGCTTCAATTCCCCGGCATTTGTCGTACAAGCTTTGCCACGTGGCCAAGCCCTTGGTAGCCGAATCTTCCAAGCGCTGGTTTGATAGGGTAAGTGTAGTCCTGCTGGCGCTCCACTTGTATCTTCCCTTCTGGTCAAAGAGCATTTTGACAAGGCTGTCAATGGCGTGGAGAATCTTGTACTGGTACACGTAAGGCTCGGAGGATACTGATGGTACCTGAAGGAGCCGGTTGTCGGATAGGTAGCGCTGTACATCTACCTTACACCTGAATATGTCCAGGATCCCCATTGAGGTTCTAGCAGACTTTCCAGGCCTCCCATGGCGTGAGGATTTGTTTTTAACTTTCTCCGACTTGAATTCTTCCCATCTGTCGCCAAGCTTTTGATATGTCGAGACTCTACTCAGAGGTTAGCCGCGCGTGCCATTTGGGCTCGAATGTGAATGGTGCGACGATAAACTCACGAAAATTTGAAACCGTGTATACTAGACATTTCAAATGCTACCTCAGGGAATGTGTGTCCTTGTTCAAGCTTTAGGTACTTTATGGTTTCTCGCCATGGTTCCCACTTCTCGCCCCGGTTCTTGGGCCCCTCCTCTCTGGAAATATTCTTCTTTGAGTGGCCCCGGCTTCTCGCTATTGCAATAGGACAGGTCATGTTCTCATGGGGCTGATTAATCGGGGCCAAAGGCCCTTGAGACATGATCCCGGCATCAGCCATCACTATATCGGCGTCCATAGGGTACAGTGGCACGCTAATGCCCATCCCGTTCTGTTGGAACATTACTGGATTCGGTGGGTTCATATAGGTTGCAGGGAGCTGGACAAGGGACATGCTGTTGTTGGATGGAAGGACCGGGAAGCCTTCTTGATGATTATAGTGTTGGGTGGTGCTCATACCCGGACTAAGAGCTGTTGCAGGCGTGGCCAGAAATCCAGGCTGGGTAGGAATCGTACTGTAACCAAGTGTCACCGGGTATGGCCATACGACTCCAGGGACATTGATTCCGATATTGTACTGTGTCTGTCTTGGGCTGGCATCCGGCAAGAGATAGCCAGGATCCGTTTCGCCATCTTGGTCCTGAGATCGAGCAATCATCCCAGTGGCATCATTATACCATTGGAAGTCTTCCATCGTGCTAGAGGCTGTACGGCTGTGATGATCGGGGCTTATGAATAGAAGCTTGGAGTGCCTGATAAAATGTCCTTTCGAAATAATTTGAGGAGGGCATTCGGTTGTTATATACACCGGAGAATGTACAAATTCGAAGAGTCAGACATTCGGGCATCGGCTTGGCTCCGAGTCCCATTTCCCCCACTCCTGAAGTAAATTCAGAAAGTGCAATTGGATAAGAAAACACCATCGTGCCGTCACCGTTGTGTGAGTTTATTGGTGTTTTGTGGTGGGTGGCATGAATAAATGGGTCCGAACTGACGCCCTGCATAATCTAGGGTACAACAAGACTGTTGAGTGGTCAGCTCCTAAGTTGCCGACATGGATCTTGCATAAGCCCACATTTTACTGATACGTGGTTGGGGCCTTTTCTGACAGAGGCAACTGATAGGCATCGGTCTCTTGGAATACTCACAATCTTGCTGGCCTTTGTAGCAGGACTTCTAACATGTTGTGTGGTATTTCGCAGGGGAGCAAATTCTCCAGATGGAGTGCAGAACATGCATAAATAGTGCTCGATGTTCTCTTCTGGCCTCAACTTGTTCTTCTCTTCATGTTTGAACCAGTCGCATTGCCTATTGTCTATATCCCCTTCGTTTTCATCTAAGGAACTCCTTTACAATTCCTGATCCGAAAGCACATTCTGCCTACTACAGTCCGCGGAGACTAGAATCACTGAAGCTCATCTCAATAAAATGAGTAGCTTCTTCGGTTCAACCTGGCGTCACGCAGGAAGTTCGTCTACTTGGTCTGCCCCAGAACAGACTAAGAATCTCGACCCTCCTCCCAGCTGGGGTGGCGTCCAGAACCTGATCGATGAGACGCAGGTATCTCTTTTTGATGCTTTTCAGAAGCTATCTCGTCTTCGAAGCGACAGGAACATAGCAGTCCCACAACTCGTTGTAGTTGGCGATCAGAGTAGCGGCAAAAGCTCTCTGCTGGAAGCTATTGCCCGGTTCCCCTTCCCCGTGCACGGTGGTCTTTGCACCCGATTCCCCATCAAGCTCGTTCTCCGCAGATCCTCGGAGGTGCGAATCAGCTACTTCATAGAACCGGGAAGCTCGCGATCGGATGACGACCGTGACAGGCTGCGCCGATTCGAGGGTCACTTGGCAGACACGAACATGTTTGGCGACTGCTTGTCACGGGCAGCAGCTGTACTTGGAGTACCTGCACCTCCTGGATATGATAAGCCTCGAGATGGAACGTCCGTTTACCAAGGGACTGCGGCAGGGTTCACGGATGATGTCCTTGTCGTCAATCAATCTGGGCCACAGCTGCCTTACCTAGATGTGTTAGATCTACCTGGTATCTTTCAAGCCAGTTCCTATGGGCAAACAGATGCAGACCGGGCAATCGTCACGACCATGGTCGAGAAGTACATTGAAGAGGAGAGCAACCTGGTTCTGCTAGTCACCCACGCTGGGAACTCATACAACAACTCCAATGCGGTGCAGGTTGTCCAAAGCATCCTGTCTCGCGACTCTCGCCTCGCACAGCGACTTGTTGGGGTTCTCACCCATCCTGAATTCGCAGATGACACTGATGCTCTTGAGCAAGCAAGAGACATACTTCATGGCCGAAAAGACAGCGCCATACCAAAATGGCATGTTGTCAAGAATTGGAATAGATCGGAGACTATTTGTGTGCCTCTACAACGGCGAGATGACCAGGAAGAAGCATGGTTTCTCGACGTTTCTAATGGCTGGCACGATGCGCCAAAGACAAAGGTCGGTACCAAGGCGCTCAGGATGGTTCTCAAAGACATGATCTGGAGGCACATTAAAGCCATGCTCCCAAGGCTTGTGGATAGGCTTCAGGAAGAGACAGCTGCTATTAGAAATCGCGTTGATTTGAATGGAATTTTGAGGATCGATGACCGTGGCCGCCGGGCGTACCTCTCGCGTATCGCTTTGGAATTTGAAAGGTTCGCAACACAAGGATGTCAGGGAACATACATCAACCCATCCTGTCGAAAGCCGCACCTGAGCAGCACCAGCTGCCGGACCTGCCGTGGATTCTTTGGAAAGTTTGGCAAAGAGAACCCACTCGAACAGGACAAAAAGCTGCGAGCCAACATCAAGGCACTGAGCACACTGTTTGCTTCAGCACTTCACGAATGTGGCAGAACTCAAGGGATCAATGGCACAAACCATAGCGTGCCTGTTCGAAAAACTGAGGACTTGTTAGCGAGTGTGATCCCGGCTAATCCAGCTCAGACTCTGGAGCAGGATAGTATGGACAAAGGCGGCGATAGATCGAGCACGATTGAGAACGTCGTCCAAGCAACGTATGACACTCTGATGGATGTTGTCAGTACCTCTCACCAGGATGATAAGGTCACAGAGGGGATTGTTGCCGAAGCTGTCAAAGCCCAATACTACACGCATGATAAGTCTGGACTCACCACTCGGGAAGAGCATGAGCGCTGGGTCGCCGAACGTATTCAACGATGGAGTGGTGGCGAAGCTCCGGGAGAAACCAACCCTGTGGTCTTTTCGGGACTTTCTGAATGGCAGTCAGAGAAGTGGGCTGAAATCGCAAGTAAACACCTGGATGCTGTTTGGCGCGCTGTACACCGATTCATCGACGCAGTGCTCAGTGCAGCCTGCGATGACGAGGATGTTTGCCAGGCTCTTCGGGAACACCAAATCCTCCCCAAACTTGGCGAAATGGAGGCGACTTCCCACGGCGACTTGCGGAGGCTTCTTGACTGCCATGGAAGAGACAGCATGTGGTTTTCTCATGGCTTCGTCAATCTTGCCCGTCTGCGGCACGAAAAAGACCCGCTTGCTAGTGATCAGGGAATGGGAGGCCAGTCAATCGTCTCCCATAAACTCTTGGACTTGGCCAAGGAGACCATCATGAAAAGCCTTTTTGCACAAGGTCTAGGTTCTGAGGTCGTCTCTCGCGTAGTTCAAGCAAGCCTTGAAGGAGTCTTTGGCTCGCGCTGTAACTCCACCGAAGCGGTCATAGGGCTTGCCCAAGCCGATTACAACATTTCCGCAGCATCGCGCGTCATTCTGCAAGAAGAGACCTGTTACGAGGTAAGATGCTTCCTTACGATCCTTTCCCTTCTTCCTCCTTCAAGAAATCAATGACTGACTGGGAGCAGATGAGTATGATAGCCTTCATAGGCTACGTCAACACGTGGGTTGTTGGACAAGGGATTCTGGACCAGTTGCCCACTGAGATCCTTACGCAGGAGATGGTCCGCGAAATGGATGAGGAGATGGTGGAAAAAATTGCTGGCCAAACCGAGGCAGTCATGGCGCAGCACGCGCGAGATAAGTTGGATCTCCAGACAATGAACGAGGTGTTGAAGACGATGGGGAAGTATACGAAGACCGCGTGATGTGGAAAGGGTATTTTGGGTTACGAGGCTAGGAATATATACGTACTAAATATCAGAATGCAGAATCTACCTCTATCCTCCGACAATACGCTGCTTTCCGTAGAACCTCAGCTTCAGTCACCAGGAGAGGATGGGGACATAGATAGCCAGCACCAGAGGGCAAATAGCAGGGCTTTCAGCATTACCACAGCCGCCTTTCGCGCTGACAAGACAGTGATTGGCAAAGGATAAGTTATGAAAGATTTTGATGTGTCCTGGCTCCAATCTACCTAATACATCATCAAGCCCGCACAATGCACCCAAAGTCTTTCGATATCTGAGCCTCCCAACAAAGATGATTTCTCTAAACCATGGCTCTTCTCGACATTTGCCCTTCAGTTAACATCTTGTTTGCTTTATAACCTCGCCAGCTGTTTGTCGCCTCTGGGCTTGCGTATCAGCTCGACGGCATGTTTCAGTTCAGCCAGGCTTTCGACATAGGCCTCATCAGTTTGCCCATGTCCAGACGCATCTATTTTCTCAATCTCATTCAAAAAGAGTTGCATGACATATGGAGTAGCGTTTCTAAATGCGGTCTGTATAGCCTACGCAAAACCAGGTTATCACACGTTCTCAATGATGGGTGCTGAAACTTACAGTATCTTCTGGCTGTGTGTTGCTGTGTGATCCCTGGCAGACCCCGACCGATTGGGGTCTAGCAGCACCATCGGAGAGAAAGGACATGGCGGGATGCTGGAATATATCTTTGGGTCTTTGTCGAAAGCTTGCGTAGGAACAATGAAGCTGGATCTTACGAGTCAAAGTCAAGGCCTCATGGACCTTTGGATTGTCTTTATACCTTCCCTTCATTTCTTTTCACCAGATGTATCGGTGCTGGCGGGATGTTGATGCGTCAGGAAAAAGAGCGTTGAAAGTCGCGCGCGTGATTTTGTCGTCAAATGGGATGCCGCCATCGCATTGTGCATGAGACCAGGCGCGGAGCTGGGCATAAAGCTGGGCTCGAAGCCTGGCGCATAGTCGAGTCTGAAATCAAGCACATTTCCATGTGCACAGCCAGCGCACCTGAACAACGAACCAATCAAATGCGCAGCCAGGAACAGAGCCAGGCTTGAAGCCGAGTGCCAGCCCAGCTTGTAGGCCCATTTTCAACCCCCAGATGCCACTAAGCAAGCCCTGCTTATGGGCTAGAGAAGCAGCTATACTACAGGGGAAAAGATAACATACTTGAAGCTGCACCCTCCCACTACGTGAAGAATGTCTTCCAAGTATATAACAGCGGATGCGACGACTTTTGGTTCAAATTTCGTTTTTTGCTGCTGTATTGATTGAATCTTCAAGACTAAGCATCATGCCCCACGACGACTACCCCTCTGCCAATCAGGTTCCGATTGCACCTGGTTATAGCACCGAGTGGAACTCAATTCCTCCTCTCCCTATGCCTGCTCTGCAACCGAACGCCCTGGCAGAGTCCGCGGTTTGGCCCCAGTTCTTGGACCCAGCTGCCGCCTTGTCTGCAGTTGACCCAGACACCATGGCTAACGTTGGAGCCGGCGACTTCAATTACGCCCAGGGTTTCAACAGCTTGAATCTCAATGGATTCATTCCCACTGAGCGTCCAGGTGCCGCGGGACAGTTGGGAGACTACAGTCAAGACTTGGCGACATACATGCCTTCCATCCCCCCGGATGTCATGGAGAAGCTTGACAATACTCCCATCACCAACCCAGTCTCATCACTCCTGGGGATTGATGCCAACGAGTCCTCTCCAAGCTTTGACAGAGGAGGTCCTTCCACACAATTTACTGCGGGTACGCCTTCAATCAACAATGGTTGGACCAAGGAGCAGGACAAACTTCTCATGAGTCCTAAGACTCAAGGTCTTGGATACTCCGCCATTCAAGATGAGATGAGAAAGGAATTTGGGTCGACTAGGAACAAAAATGTGTTGGTCAAGCGCTTCGCTGTGTTGAAGAAGCGCTGCAAACCGCAGATCAAAACTAGGGTAAGTAGAAAGTTGTTCACTACATAGACTGCTTCATGTGATTAACACTGTTTCTTCCAGATTGTTCGAGATATATCTAAAAAGATTACTCCCGAGATCATCAAGGCTGTGGGAAAGAAAAGAACTCGAGAAAGTCACCTCGTCTGGTAGCAATAGTATTGCGACAGAACTTGAGGACTTGGTGCCATCAAGGCTTCCGGAGTTCCTTGAACGACTAGTCGCAGATGTTGGTGTCTCGCTTCATCAGATAGTTGAGGATGATGAGAGATCATCAGCTTGACTGGGGAGTTTTCGTACTTGATTTCAGATAGATAACAGCTATCTTTTGCTACCCTTTTTCACTAAAATACACACAAATTTAGATTGACTTATGCTTATTAATCAGATATAGTGTCTCAATCTCATGACGCAGCGCGATAGTGCTTTGAACCTCAAAAAGGCCGAAGCAACACCCAGAACCTCACGTTCTAAAGCTTCCAAAAGAGGTCATCTTATCTAAAAACTTGGCTTGGGGTAAACTATTATGCTTAGCCTTAAGGATCTTTCCTTGGCGCACTTTTGAATCGCTAAGTCAGACTTGAAGTGATTTAATTGGCCAGTCCCATGACGTTCGAGACCGCCGTAGACTGATCCAGCAGCTCGAAATGAACAACTAACATGGAAAATGGAGCTAGTACCTGCGCTATTGGCACAGATGAGCCTGCTTTTTGCCAATAGTGCGAAGCCTCAAAAAAATAAAAAAAATAAACCGCTATGTGCAATACTTAGAATCCTCAATGTCCCTGCTTTCTTCATCTTTTCTTTCACTTTGTTAGTCTTCTACTCAGTCTAACCCTTGTCACTCTTTTCTCATCCCGAACATGCGTTTCGCTGCTCTTATCTCTTTGGGCCTCGGCGCCAATGTCGCCATCGCAAGTGTATGCAAGCCACGAAGTCGTGATTCCAGTAAGTGAAATCTACTATTCTACTTGCACAGCACCAAGTTGTTTACTAATTCATATTCAGGCAGTGTATCTACCGAGACTGCGTCTGCCTCTTCGACAGAATCCGTCGCTGTCTCTGCTACAAGTATAGACATCGTGACAGCGACTGCAACCTCTACAGACTCCGATAAGACTTCTACCGACGCGACCGAGTCTCAAAGCGCTAGCGTTGAGGTCTCAGCTTCTACTGCCACGGAGACGACTACAACTGAGATCCCTACTACAACTGCCGAGACTACTGCAACTGCTGAGACCACGACATCGGCTGAAGCGACTACGACCACTGAAGACACATTTGTGCCGATTCCTACCTTCAATATCAAGGCCCTAGGCTCAGATGTTGACGGCCAATTGCTGCGAGGCGATCCAGTCCAATATAACAACATCGGCTGGTACATGCCCTCTCCCCCAGTTCTGACTCTCTCTATCGACGCCAGCACCAACTACGTACGAGAAATAAACACTGGGAAATACTTGTGTGTTTCATTCGGGGGCGACGGTTTTCCAAACTCGAATACGCTCTGCAACCCCGATAGCCACTCGAGTGGAGAAGTACCCCTCACATGCGAACAGACTCGCGACCGCAAGCTTAAGTGCTCTGCACCAGCTGGTGAATGCCATTTGGACGAGATCTCGGGTACTACCGATTGCTATACGGTTCCTGGTACCTGGGATAAGTTCAATGTGATCACTGGTAGGATCATCAACACTCCCGCTCTTGTTATGGTATCTAGTAGCGATCCTTCCACGCCCAGCGATATGAAAGCCGTCGAGCTTCAACTCGTTCCCTATGCGGATTAATTTTTCTGGCATCAAATTTTTACTTCTCTTCAACTTCTTTACAAGGGCTGGATCATATTTAATTTTCAATTTAAGCAATCTTTCAGGGTGTCATTTTCACCGCTCACTCACAGTAGACAAACTGGAGAAGGACTAAGTTTAGACTAGACAGAAAACATAGAGAAAATGCATCTATCAAGCCATACGAATACGATATCTGAATAAACCCCCAATACTCCCCATCAGTTGAAATAGTAAGCCTAGGTTAAGCATAAGGCCGAGCTTATTTCGGTGCATACCAGAGGATGTTCCGCGCCTACTAGCAAAGTCCAGCCAGCCTCTTTCAAGCTTATACAGCCACATTTCTGCAAGCGCGCTGTACAATGGCATGAGATTAACGTTTTGGGAAGAACGTGGCGCAGGAGTCAAGTTCTCTGTGGTGATTTAAGCGAAGGAGCATTTGTTCGTCAAGATCCAGACCTCATTTAGTAACGCAAGCATAACGCCTTTTGTTTCCAAGTTCTCCTTGGCTGATCAGCTAACGCCAGACCTATCATCTCAGATATGCAAAGCAAATAGTTTCAGAGATGTCGGTGAAGGAAATACGCTGTTGAGTATTCAGCCGACTAGATAAATAAAGTCCATCCTGCCCCATTCATCCACTTCTGTGCCGCAACAGCACTGATAACGATCGCAACACTACGCTGGCAGACAAGATGAGATTACAAACTCTTGTTCCTCAGCTGCTTCCCTGGTTTCTTCTCGGAGAGGTAGCCTTTGCACAGAATACTCTGCAACAGACATGCGCAGGCTTGAAGAACTTGTCAACCTGCAAGTTCGAGTTCTCCGTGCCTTATGGTGTTAACGTTACCATGAAGACAGTCCCTGATAAAAAGGTACCCGTCTTCACCATCTTAACAACCAAGGGCTCGCTAAATGTCTGGCTTTAGTACGACGAATGCAAGTCCAAGGAGAAATACAAGAAGCCTTGTCCCACTCCTCAAAAGCCGAAGCTCATGTGCGATGCATTGAGATGTGTTCCAGGTATGGCTTCCCATGGCCAGTAGAAATGCCCACTAACTCTGAGAAGGTTGGGTTGACACGACCAAGCAAGTCATCACAGGCTTGCAAATTCTCACCAAGAAGGTCAACCTCTGCGAAACTGTGCGAAAGATCTTGGGACAACCCCAGGGCGACAACTTCATTAAGTCATCCAATGCAATCTGCCAATGTTTCCCTCGCATTAGTAAATTGAGTGCAACGTCAGGCTTCAAGTCATTCGAGAAGGGAGTTTTATCGCCTGCAGATTCGAAGGATGTTGATCAAGTTGTGGGGGTCCAAAAAGTAAGCTTTCCCAATTTCAATACCTAGATATTTATTAATCTGTATTTGCTGGTAGTGCATGAATGAGTCGGGCTTCCAGACATTTGATGACCGGGATAAAGTCAAAAAGACTCTCCAGTCCAAGGCAAAGCGCAAAGTGCTAATCATCGAGGGACCTGAGGTATGTTCAGTTTGCATCAGCTTCTCAATGATTCCATCACTCTAACAGACTTTGAGATCAACGAAGACAGGTATTCTAAGCTTATGGCTATAAGCAAATCCTGTAAGCCAGGGTCCTTTTGTACCGGCATGCAGATTCAAGAGACCATTCAAAACCTCTTCACTCCATACATGGCCGAGATCGCCCGGCAGTTCCGAGAAGGGCTCTTCGTTCCGTGGGTTCCCCTTCTAGAAACCCTACTGTCAATCTCCAGCGACTTCAATACGGCTGCTCAAAATATCGGATCGCCTTTCCTTGGCTTCAAGTCAAGATATGATTATGCCACCCAAACCTCTTGTGTTGAGCTTGGTAGCTGTGATGGGCCTGCTGTGTCCTCCTTTTTCAAGCAAGGTAGGTTTACAAGAGTTCATTTAGCACTCACAGAAACTAACAACCTCTTACAGTCGGCGATATAGTCAATAACATCCAGCTTATTTACAAAATGCGAGTCCCGGATACAGCGAGCAACCTACTTACAACATACATCAAGGAGGCGCAGGATGCAAACACAGCCGCTGAAGAACTCCCAGACGAGCAGGCAAGTGCTAATCTGTTCAGAGGAGGCGAAATTCAAACTGTTCAAGATCTTTTCAAGTTCATACCCACCGTTGACCGTACATTCCTCCTCCAAAGGAAGATAGGATGGATAGTTGACTTTTACGCGGGCTACTCGGCCGAAAACCGAGACCTCGTTTCCTCAACATTCAGCTCATTGGTGAACGTAAGCAGTTCAAGTTCCGCCGCTATCGAGAAAGAGCTCAACATCAAGGAGCGTCCTGAAAACGACAACTTGCTACAGCAGATAATCATGATGAAGACTGTCATGAAGAGGGATCTTTACGATCATCTTTCTGCTATGAAGCAAGCTTTCAAGCGGTATGATGATCTGATCGCCAAGTCATCATTTGGCCCTGGCAAGTCTGGCGTTGTTATGGAGCCGAGTGCCATTAGCTACCAGCGATGGACCAAGGTTCCCAAGATGGCCATGCCTTGCTCGAAGCAAACTACCAAAACCTTCAATAAGTCTGGTTTCACGAAGACCTTTTCGTTCACGGAGTATTCAAAATGTATGGTTGAGGGCGCAACTGCATATTACCCCAAGCTTCAGATCCCTTATCTTCGGTTGACGTTGTAGGTATTGGCAGCTCAGACAGACCAAGCACGGGTTTCCGAAGCAGCTGAAGGTTAGCTGCATGCAAAACCCGCTACAAATATTCTAAGATTGATGTCAAATATCTGCTTCACCGTCGTACAAATACACTTTGGCGTCAAAGGATTTCTGGTATTAATATGACACCTCATTTGCCACGCGGCTGGGTGCTCGTGCAATAGATCAATGATGTAAAATAACCTCAACTGGCCAATTGAGAAGATCGTCCCACGGGGAACCCTTGACCTTGTCCACAATCGCAGTGATCAAGGTCTCTGCCCAGTTCTCAAAGAACCAATACTCGGTTTCGCCCCAGTACAGTAGAATATCGTAGTACGCCAAAATGATCAGAGCCAACGGATGTCCCGACACAGCCAGGTCCAAGAAATCTCGCGTCACGGACATGGGCCATGAGAAGATGACCCTCAGCTCTGGCGGTGATACTTTGTACAGATTCGAAAACGCGTCGTCGACGCAACCAGTGATGGATACGACGGCGGAAGTCAGCACGGTTCTGGATTGGTCTTCCATCGAGTCTGATGCTATCCGCCGTGCAAGCTCGGGTAATCTGGCATGGAGACCGCGAAGAAGGTAGCTATTAACGTGTGGATGCGGTGTCTCGCAGAAAAGCTCTCTGAGAGGACCATCCCTAAGAGCCTCGGCTCCCGGTGAATGAAGAACAGCCTCCATGCCGTTGACGAGGGAAAAGATCTCCATGAGACTCTGAACAGGTTGGGAGCACCCGTGGCTTCGAAAGTCGTCGCAGTTTGGAAATGCCGCGAATTTGTTGACTACTATGAACGTGGTGCTGGCGTAAAGGGCGTGGCAGTTCGATGAGGTAACTGGTTCGGAGAGAGCTTCTCTGAGTCCGCGGAGAGAAGAATTCTGGTGTTTTGATGCCTGTAGGAGGTAAGAATGCCTCTTTTCAGGATGTAAGTGAGCGAGATGATAGCCTGAGAAGGCCAATATTTGTCGAAGAAACCAGGGATATCCTAAAGCGACTTGGGGTACTGATTGCTGAAAGGTCGGGATGGTACTCTCGTTGAAAACCATTGTTTTGTACGTAACGGTGGTGTAGTGAAGCATAAGCTCAGCGGTGGACACCCAGCAGTCAGGTTCATCGAAAGGACTTGAGAATAAAGAGCCGGATAATAGAGATGCTGGACTTCCAGCTGGGAGGCTGTGGCTGGGTGTTTGAAGGGAACGATTGGTCAGAGGTTTTTGTTCTTGGTAGTCATCCGACTTGACAAGCTCCAAGCTACATCGGACTCTGTGCCTGACGCATGCAGAACAAGGGACTTCTTCGTCACACTGTTACTCTCGGTTAGACAGGTGTCACTAGTCATGAGTCGCGACTCTATTTGCATACCTTGACTCGCCGCTTCTTGCAACGTATGCAGCCATTTCGGGACTTTTTGTACCCCACGCGAGTGGATTTGACCTGATCCGTCTCCCCGTCCATCGGAAAACACGACCTTGAGACGCACAAGGCAGTGAAAGAACAGTGGAGGGTGGTTTCTGGAAGAAGTGGGATCTCGCACTCGTTCCGAGTGGAATTTGGGGAAAATGGAGTGGTTCTGGTGAATGGTGAGTTGGTTTGATTACCAGAGAAAATCGGATGGTTTGTCTGCCCGATCCCGAGCTGATGACGAATGCGAACGCGAAGCCGAGGTCAGACTGTCCAATAGACGTTCATAAATTGGAAGATTTACGGGGATGTCAAATGCTGACAGGGAGCCTCATTATTAGTAATTTATTGTTTCTATTTTAACTTTACATGCGACAACACGCAATATTCATGTGAAGCACTCATATATTCACAGCTGCCTTAACTTCTATATACACAAGAAATATGTCCACTGAATTTCATCCACTCTCACCAACCAACTTTACCTAGTAGAGCGATCGGCGTCGAAAGTCCATGGGAACGCGAGCAGCGCGACGGCGGCGAAGACCTCGCTTGCACTTGGCTCCAGGAGTAGGAACGGGCGTGGGAGCAGAGCTGATTGGCTCAGGGACAGTAGAGTTGCTACCGCCAACCTTGAGAGCGGCAATCTTCTCGGCTGCGTGCTCAGCGGCCACCATGATGATGGCCTGAGTGTTGCCGGTGGGAAGATCAGGGTGCATGGAGGCATCGACGACGAAGAGGTTATCGGTGCCGTAGACCTTGGTGTTGAGATCAACGACAGCGCTACCGTTGGCCTTTCGGCCATCGTCAACGCCCATCTTGGCGCTGCCCATCCAGTGATCGCCGCTGATCATCTTGGTAGCCAAGATGTCGTCAACGGTGGCACCGGGGGTGATGTAAGAGAGAGTAGAGTTGCTGCCGCTGGTGAGGTCAAGCCAGTACTGCACGAAGTCAGCCATGGCCTTGCGATCCTCCTGGTCGATCAACCAGGGCTTGGTGTTGAGGACGGTGTTTCCACCAGCGGTGATACCAAGCTCGCCGACAGTGCTGGTACCGTGAGTCAAGAATGTGCGGACTGTGATGATACCGTCGGCCATGGCACTAGCGGTACCCTGAAGGTATCGAACGCGGCCGTCAGCGCCCTTGGCAGATGTCCAGAGGTGCATGCGCTGAGCAGCCTGGGTAATGGGGCCGGAACCCTGGTAGTAAAGCTCCAAGTCAGACTTGACGGGGTCAGTAGCGATGTTGTTGAACTTGTAAGCGGTAAAGTTGCTCTTTGTCTTGAACTGAAGCATGACCTGAGCGTGGTCCTGGAGATGGTGTCCAACAGGGAGGTCGATGAAGTCAGAAGCCGCAGGGAGAGTGACACCGGTCTTGGAAGCACCCTGCTTGACGATAGCGAGAGCATCAGACTTGCCGATACCAGCGTTCCAGAGAAGACGAGGAGTTGACATGGCACCAGCAGCGAGGACGACTTTACCGCCAGCCTTGACATTGATGATCTGCTTGCTGCCGTTGGCGCCTTGGGTAAGAACACCAGTGATCTTGCTGCCGGTTCGAATGGGCTGTATAACCTTTGTCTCGAGCTTGAGAGTAAAGTTGGGGAGGTTCTTGGCAAAAGGCATGTAAGTGCGAGCAGGACCAGCACGCATATTGTTCTTGATAGACCACGAAGGACGAGAGTACACGAGGTGCTTCTCGTTAGGCTCCTCAATGGAGTCAACCTCCTTCCAGCCCTTGGCGCTCAAGTATCCCGAGAGGATAGTGTAAGTCCGATCATCATAGTATTTTCCATCATCAGAGGGAGAAGTAGTACCAGGGTTACGCTCGTACAGACGATCAGCGGCTTTGGAGAGGTCAGACCAGCTCCAGCCCTTAGGCCAGCGCTGGAAATCGCGCTCAGGAGGATGGATGAAGTTGAGGCCGTTGATGGAGCTGGATCCGCCGAGGAGACAGCCAGCGGTGGAGGCGGTGTCACTGCAGAACTTTGTGCCGGACATGCTGGTCATGCTGCTGCCGAGGGCGGGGATGTCGTAGGGAGTGAGGGTGTTGTTCCATGGGAGGGCTTGGGCGGCGTTGCCGAGGGCGACGGTGTTGGCTGGGCCGCGCTCGATGAGGAGAACGCTGGCGCCGGACTCGGCGAGACGTTCAGCTGCAATGATACCGGCGGGACCACCGCCGACCACGATGACATCGTAGGTGACGTTGGAGGTAGTGGGAGGAAGAGTGGTGGAGTTTCCAGGAACGGGTGTGCCTGTTCCAGGAGCAGGAGTAGTCTCCTTCGCCATAGCAGCCCAGGTAGAGTACTTGGCAGAAGCAGCGTTCTTGATATCAAGACCGAACTGTCCGAAACCAGCACCATGGTAGTTCAGCGCGCTCTCGGGATCAGAGGGGGCATCGACATCGATAGTCGACCACGCATATCCCACAACAGGAGACTCGCCAGTCAACGAAGTAGTCTCCTTAACAACACACCCCTCACACAGGAAAGTATACGACACATGAGTGCTGTTAACAAAGGTACCCTCAGGAATAGGCGTAGCCTTAACGGTAGAGTTGGTGTAAACATCCGGATTGGCGTACGAGTTCGCCATGCGAAAGCTCGTAACAATATCGTCACCATTCGGCCACGCGACAAAGAGCATGCCACCAACCATACCGCCTCTGAACGAAATACCACCCCAACCCTCCTTCTCACGAGGAAACACCATCTGCGCGATAAGATCTTTACCCAGTGTTTCAGGGACAGCGATACCAAGACTGTAGCCATCGTCGACGAAGCGCTGGAAGTCAATGCCCGTCTTGGGATCGGTGTAGGCGGAGGATCGAAGGCCTTGGGCGGAGGCGAGACCGAGAAGGCCTGCCATGCTGGAGAGTGTGAAGCGCATGGTGAAGAATGAAAGAATGATGCAAGAGAGTGAGGATAGACCACCAGGGTCTAGTTGAAAGAATGGAATGTACCGCGAGCGGTAGAAATGAAAGAAACACCGTACTGGCGGTGGGATAGAAAGAAAGGCAGCGACAAAGAGCGTAGCTTGAACAGAATCACTTTACAGCGAACATTGAGATCCTATATATCTCTTTTACACACGATGATCAGCGGGTCTGATGCAATATGCCTTAATGTCCGATGAACATGAACATACGTACACCAACCGGGAAAATTTCCTCCAAGAGCAAGGAACTTCTACAAGGATACTCTGACCTCAGACCTTGTGCGTTACAAAACCTGCGAGTCAAGTCATCTATCAACATTTGTTCCTTCAGTGGATCTAGAATTTTGGAAATGATCCCTGCAAAAGGAAGCGCTTAACGGAAAAGGATGGTGGTGTTTCAAATGTCGAGGCTGCTATTGGCGGGGTATTTAATCTTTTGCGAAAAGTGCTCGTTTCGTTTCATGGAGGTTTATTAAGGGGTGAGGCTCTTTCATGCTTGTGAGGAATTGGAATGGTAGGGATTTTATTGGGTGGGATTGGTGAGCGTGTTTAGAATTGATTGATAGAAGCTGGTGATAAACCAGTTTTTGGGTCTTGTCAGCTCTTGGTGTACCAGAACTACGGCACCTTTCTCATCTAGTATTTCATTTAAACTAAAAGTGTAATGCAAGTCTCGACTTTATCTCTTTTGAATACCTTCCAGTGCTATGCTCCATCGACTCCGTAGTGTGATTAATTTGAATTATGACTTCGGTTTCCCCATGGAGTCTCCATCACCATTAGCGACGTTGGTCAAGAGTAGACGAAAATAAGCTTTCTGGTTCGGAAGCTATTTCCTGATCATGGCGGCCCCGTTGATAGCGAGCTCGGACAAACCTGATGGTACAGTGGGCTACTCGCGGTACCTGAAACCGTTGTCGATCGTTGCCTTATAACTTATCGCCAGTATCAAGGTGGTAACTGATAAGAAAGGGTGTGCCACCATGATGCCTTATCGATAAGAGCTCTTGGAAAGTGAATGACTCTACTAGGGTAAGCTGTTATCTATACGAGTCGTTTAGAGAGGCATGCGATTTATAATAGAAGGTTGCTGTTTCTTTATAGCTTTTATACTACTTAAATTTATTAGCCTCAGTACAGACCCGGCCAGCGCCTCGGCATATGGCTTTGAGTCACGAGTAGACAGCCAACCGAGTACGGATTCATTAGAGAACTGGCGGTCTATGGAAACTTATAGCCACATATTAGGTCATGTCATGGACACTTCTGGTGCGCTCGCCTTTGGCGATGTATTTGATACTGGGTTTCTGGATTCCTATACAGATCCGGAGCTAATATTTAATAGCCTAGAAAACCCAAGCTACCTGGCTTACGTTTAGATAAGGCTTCAACAAGGAGTTGTAACACTTGAGGGTATTTTCTAATAGTCTCGGGTCTATTAAGGGTTTACTGGTGCTTATAATTAATATAACTTAGGGAGCCTCAGTAAACTAGGTCTAGACACGGATTTTATATACTGGCTATTGCTTTGGATAAAGGCTGAGAATTATGTTCTCAAGATATTCTTATCTATCATAAAACTATCTATTCTGATTATATTCTTAACAGTGACAGGTTCCTTCACAACAAGGCTTACTAACAGCATTAACAGTCAATTGCCCGTTCGCCACGTTGTTTCCTGGTTGTGTAGGAACACTTCCACAAAGCTTGCAACCGTGATCAATAATCTCCTGCATGTAATGAAAAGCATCGTTGGCTGTTCCAGAAGCGCCGCTCTGAAAGAACGCACATATGCTGCCTGCGTCACCTGATGTGCAAGCGACTTGGGCTGAAATTTCGGTCATTAACATTGGTGGAGTTTTGTTGGTTTAAAGATAACTTACCACCATCACCAAAGAATCTATCGCCCTGACCATCGGCAATCATGTTACCTATCTGATCTTGAATGTTCTGGATACTGGGACCGAAAGAGAGGTTGCACAAGCCGCTGCCACGGCAATTGATGCCCAGGCCAGCAACGGTGGTTGCAAATAGGACAATTGAGGATGAAAAACGCATGATGAGTGAGTTGAAAATGATTTCAAGCGGTGAGTGTTGTTGATTGTAGACAAGGTATCTTGAAGCTGGTGAGCATGAACCAGTTTAACATGGAGAATGAAGACTACTTATACTTCTTTGAAGAAGAGGACTAAGGGTCGAGTTATCGCCTTACCATCTTGTTCACTGTCGATCTTATGCTCATAAAGTCAGTGCAACAACTTTCGCCCGCGAAGGTCTGTCACATTTGATCCTGAACAACCACGTTGTATGCCCGCAAGTGGTCCTCGAGCACCAGAAAGTGACGGTACATAACACTAGTGATGCACTTTTGTTTTCATTGTCGCAAGGTCATGGACTGCACGTAGAGACTATGGCAGATACGTGATTGGAACAGTTGTCTTGATCGCCAAGTAAGAGCTCGAAAGGGAAACCCGAATCAAGGTAAATTAATGCTCGGCCTGGAATGGACCTCGTAAAAAGGGTATATGTCTCTGTATGTCTTTTCAGTTGCTGCATTGCCGATCATTCACACGAATTTCCCCTTTGGGATCCTTTGAATGAGCCGATGTCCCGAAGTCCTCAGCTGACGTCAAGCTGAGATTCAGGCTCGCGGGGAAAATCACGTCTCAAGGCAGGGTAATGAAGTAGTAGTTTGCGGGGCAAGAGCCGACTGGTGATGTCTCAGGTGCTATGCCTGCTGGTGATCGACAGAAAAATACGATTACCGATATCTGTAGTCCATGACTCCATATACGAGGCTTAGGTCGGATAACGGGCCAGCTCGGATACCCGGATGCCGGCAGCGTAGACCTAGCGTCGAAGTCTTGGGCCTGGAGACAGAGCGGCCGCCTTAAATCTTGAGCAAATGATGTCATATACGCTTTTTCCAAGCTACCAGTGTCATATCCAAGACTAGCTACACGTTAAAGAATAAACAAGTGTTAAACAGCAATACATACATTTAATTCTAGTTTAAATATCAATCACTATTAGTAGTATGTTTTAGCTACTTAATAACAAAATATACATTAAAATGCTAGAGTAGTAATAGCACATATATTTATATAGTAATTATTATCTAACAAGCTCCCTGACAATTAGGATGGCTAACATAGTTGACTGTCAACTGTCCATCCGCAACATTGTTGCCAGGTTGAGTAGGAACCGAGCCGCATTTCTTACAACCGTGGTCTAAAAGGGCTTGCAGGTCTGCAGAAACCTGCTCGGCAGTGCCGCTGGCGCCATTTTGAAAGAAGGCGCAAGTATCGCCTGTGCACGCGATCTGCTGTTGAGCCGGATAGAAGCGGTCTCGAGGCTGGATGTTGTCGACAATGGATTTTAGGTTGATGAGGTTTCCGCTGCCGCCACCGCAAGCAAAAGAGCCGCGACAGTTAATGCCCAGGGCGGATGTAGTAGCGGCGAGAGAGCCGAAGGAGAGAATAATAGAGTACTTCATTTTGAATGTAGTAGAAGGAGTTGTTTGGTGGTATTGATAAAGTGTGTTGAGTAGCAGAGCTGTGAAGAGCTGTCAATTTCTGCGTTATTGTCACGAAGCGGTGGGCACTTGTGTAGGTTTATAAGTTCTGCTAACTACATCTGGTGCTCTTGGCAGCTTCTATCTGCTACGTCTTTTCTGCCTATAATCTTGAATTGCCTATTTGGTAAGGAGTGGAACATTGTGATGGTTATTGCATTGTCGATCACCTTGCAGAACTCAAAACTCCACACCACCCGGAACTCGGCTTCACATAATCATCACGGCCCACCTCAACGCTTTGACAATTACTTAAAGTCAAAGACGTCAATGTGGGTTCCCTAAAGTGTCTCACATACCAATTGACCTAGGATATTATAGCAATCAACGCGTGCCGTCTTACGAACTTCCTTTTTCTGTAAGACAATAGCAAAGCTGAATATTGCTAACTGTAAATTGGTAGAAGATATCATCATAATGGCCACGATGCATCCCATCATTACTGTATAAGGAATATTTCAGACTGTACGAATCGGAAAGCCCGGCTTGCCTGATCAGGATCTGTTGGCAGGGTTCAAGAAGTTGGCCAAGTTGAGTCGGCCGCCACAGGACTTTAGGCAAACAACTCATGTTGAGAACTTAGTCTAGCTATCAACCTGAAGTATCCCTCCTCTACCTATGCTACAGAGCATAAACTATATAAGTTAACTTTTCAGCCCCTCGGCGGATACCATATCATTAAACTGCAACAAGTCTCAGAACTATCTCTACAAACACCTTTACATTAACCAATTTGCCCTTGTTGGACCGCTTACATTATAAACTTCACTATGCATTACGCTTTGGCTATTGGCACTCTTCTCTCTACCGCTTCAGCACTAGGCATCAACTGCCGAGGATCTGGCTTTTGCAACATCAATAACGCTAGCTTGAACGATGTTTTAACTCAAGCAAAGCAGCTGGTAGCTCGCGGACAGGGTGATCACTTCTGGCCAGAGCATGGTATGTCTACAGCAACGAAATACAGTATATTTGACTGATAAAATCCAGTTCAAATTGCTTGTGCCTCAGGCCAATACGGCTCGATCTGTGCTTTCTTCCAGAATGGTGCAAGTGGCACTACAACCCGGGCTATTGACTTGATCCAGGGCATCATTGACCATGGATGCACTCAGTGCGGCAGCATTCCTACGAATCCTGGCAATAACGTTGATAGTGGGGAGCTGACAGTAAACTATGTTCAGAATCCTTGCTGTAACGGTAACTGCTACTGCCCTGTTTAACAGTACGAAGAGTGGCAAACCTGTATTCATCTTAAACGTCAAGTATTAGCTATTAAAAGAGAGACCAAGTTAAGCCCCAAGTACTGCGCCAATACTATAAAGCATATTCTATATCTAATAAGAAGATAAAAGATTCTCCCAATAGTACATAAGGCTATGCTCTTTACTAATAATAGTTAACTTATATATTGTTGCCTTCTTCTAACTTATCGCCGGTTCATGATGACAAGAAATGTATGCCGTTGTCATTATGATTCCTTATCGATAAGAAACTCTTGGAAAAGTTAACGACTCTAGGGTGAGCTAGTACTGGCAATAGACTATAGTAGTATAAAAAGCCGTGTGGTTTTACAATAGAAGCTTGTGATTTCTCTATAGCTTTCTTGCTGCATAAATCACATTGCCTTCTATAAAGCCAAGACTTTGGCAGCACTTGTCTAAAGGAGCTTGAAACCACTCGCTTTCCTGTCCACAGAGTAGACTCTTAGAAATATGCTACTCTTAAGCTTTTTACAACATATAATTTCTACGATTTCCTATCAGCTTTTACTAAAGTCTGTGGAGTTTCATACCTATAAAGTCTATCTGAATAGAGAAAGATTGAATGAACGTTGAGGCAAAGAGACCATGCTGTCGCGATTTAATAAAACTCCCTTTCGTCCGGTTCATCTCACCGCTTTACCAAAACGATGGATATAAGGTGTTCTGCATTTTCAATGACCCTTTCCCTTAAAAAACTGCAACCTATAAGAGCCGAGGTCCCCAATTAGCTTCCAACTGTCACCTTCCAAGCTTAAATCTCCCCCAATGTCTTCCCCTCGAATTGGGAAATGATATGCCTCTATCCCCGCGTTCGGTCCCCATTCCCCCGAGACAACTCCCGTACCTCAACGAATGATTTTAAACTCTACACTAACAACCGCTGAAACATGCCGAGATGACCGAATGCACCGCTCCTCGTGGCATCAATCTCAAACGAAATGGCATATTTTCCAATAGCGGGACTTTATCCATCAATCGGCTGCATCACAAGTGCCGGCCCAATCCTGGCGTCGGTCTGGGGTCGATATGTTTTCTGAATGGTGGGAAAAGGCTTCATATCCCTGTTTCATCAGGCTTGGCACCGACGGAGAGCCCGCCTGAATAGGCAAACGCGGAGTCTAGATCGCGAACCTTGTTTTGTAAAACGAATGATCACCTGGATTATTAGTTTGGGGGTTTAATTGATGCAATTCCATGGCTTGAAGTAGATATATACAGCTCTGGGCGACGTCTTGGGTTTCATTATACTCTCAGTTGGTTTTTTATCTGAAACTCAAGTCATCATGAAGCTGTCTCTTTCGCTTGCGGCGCTCGCCGCTGGAGCTTTCCAGGTCGTTTCTGGCCAGACTGTGTACTTTGCAGGTAAGTCAAGCGAATTATTGGTGATCGGGATAGTAGCTGATCAGATGAAAAGGTGACTCCACCATGGCTAAGAATGGAGCCAACGACGGTGTTACCGACGGCTGGGGTAACTACATCGGCAAATATCTCACGGTCACAGCCGTCAACAAGGCCATCGGCGGCCGCTCAGCCCGCTCCTACACCAACGAGGGCCGCTTCACCGAGATCGTCAACCTCGTCAAGAAGGGCGACATCGTCGTCATTGAATTTGGCCACAACGACGGCGGTTCTCCCGAGAAGAACGACAACAACCGCTCCGACTGTCCCGGCGCGGGCACAGAAGTCTGCATCTCCGACAAGACGGGCGAGAAAGTCTACACCTTTGTCTTCTACGTCTCACAAGCAGCCAAAGCCCTCGTCGCCAAGGGCGCTACTGTGATTCTCAGCTCTCAGACACCCAACAACCAATGGGAGACTGGAACATTTGAGCCTGGTGCTCCTCGATTCGTGGGATATGTTCCCACTGCTGCTAAGGCTTTGAACAGTCCTAGCGTTACTTATGTTGATCACTTTGCTGCTGTTACCAAGATGTATCAGAAGCTGGGTAATACAAAGGTTAACTCTTTGTATCCTAAGGACCATACGCATACTAGCCCTGAGGCTGCGGACCTTATTGCGAAGGCTTTTGTTCAGGCTATTGATGAGGAGTTGAATGGCAAGACTAGCCTGAAGCCGTATGTCAAGACTCCTGTTACCAAGGTGTACTAAGCGCAGTTTGGTCGAGTTTCTGAAGTTGGATGATATGGGAAATTGTGTATAACTTCTTTGTATATAGTGGCCATAATCATGAGACATACAGATAGCGTATATGAGATGTTCATGGTAGTTTTCGTAACTCTGGGAAACACCCTCGACCTTATGATTACTATTGTACAGGATTTATTAAATAATGCTTTCCTCGATACTGGTGAACCATACCTTTCGTCACTTCAGTTGCGGACAACAACGGCCTTCTTCACGAATGATCTCTCAACCGCAACTTTGACCAAGAATTTCGCCACGCTATTCGGCGTGACACTATCAGCCATTCCCATTCCTTCACCAGCACTACCTAACGTTTCAACCTCCTTATCCGTCTCCTTCCCAAACTCCAATCTCACAGCTCTCACAAGAGTCCAGTCCATGTCGGTTGTTCGAATCTCTTTATCCAACAGATTGTGATCCTCCAGAGCATACTTGATATTCGTCCATCCCATGAACGCTCTGCTCACCCACGGAAGCTTACCCCACGAGTCCCCAACACCTGCGGTTGACATAACGACGATGCGCTTGATACCAGCTTCTTCCAAAACCTCACAAGCATTGGCGCACGAGTCCGCGAGAAATCGAGGCGGTGAAACTTGAGCTGCGAAGGGACTGTCTGACTTTCGGACCGTGTTGAGAGTCATGATTGCTGCAGATGGTAGCAAGCCTGGAGCAGCTGTAAGAGCACGGCGGATGTCGCTTTTGGAGAGGGGAGAGCCGGTGACGACAGTGAGGCCAGGCTGAGAAGCGACTTCGCTGGCGTTGCGGACAAGTGCAACAGCGGTGTGATGTTGAGAAAGAAGTTCGGAGACGACGTATTTGCCGGTTCGGCCTGTTGCACCTAGGAGGAGGAAGTGCATGGTGAGAGACGGAGGAGTTGCTTATCGCAGGAGTTGTTTGTCGCAGGAGTTATTTGCCGGAGGAGGCTTATGCTGGCTGTATTGGCAATAAGTTGAGGAGAAAAGTTTCAATAGATTTTGAAAGACAAGTGGAAGAAGACTGTGATGAGAGAAGTATTCATGGTTCAATGACTTGCTTATATACTTGAACATGCAGTTGGGCTGAACAGCACAGCCAGCCTCTCATTGGCCAGTTCGGTCAGCATGCTTTTCTGGGATGAGGCGCATCTCACGACTCGCGTCTCTGGCTTACAAATTCGTGACGGACTTAGCAGCAGGACATCGCGAAGATTAATGACTCATCTATCTATTGAGATTACCTTGCTAGGCTACTATCAATTCCCCTGCGCATATCATAGTCCTTAAGCCGTTCGTTGACGAGATTCGCTAAGCCTTGGAGTTGCTTGCTTTCTTCACTCAGCTTAGCATCAAGATCTGATGAAGTTTCAAGTGTCCCAAGAAGAATTATTTTCAGTATTAGATACAAGATGCGCAAGAAGGTGTCAGAAATAGACTCGGTCTCTCTTGTTTGCGTCTCCTTCTGGAGAGTTTCAAGAGCACCGAGCCATGAGTCCAAGCCATCAAACAAGTCTCGCCTTTCGGGAAGGAGGGATTGAGCTTGCTCCTCCGACTGGATCCTCGTAACATTTTCAATAAGTGCAATAGTTGACGTCGCGACCTTCGTGAGTTCCGCCCGCATGTTTGGCGCCAGCTTTCGATCATTCGTCTCAACAGGAGGTGTCATAATACTGGAAGATTCTGGGGGCCGTTGTTCTGTGAACTTGCAAGGCGCAGCGAACAGCTTTATAATAAAGACATCCAAGGAAGGCAGGCCATTATGTCGTGCTGGCATTAGGCCATCGGTGGTCAAGTACGGTCTGGCGCGGTACTCGCGCTGGATGTTCAGTCCGCGAATGATGTGTAGTCCCATGGCCGAGAAGTTACCTCGGACTTGCTCGACGCTGATCAAGACTTGGCAACAAAGCAGTGCGGACTTTAAGCTGTCGGGGCTGGGGTATGCGAGATTGGAGGCAAGACTCGTTAAAGCTTTGCTATACTGCTGGAGGCCAAAGTTGTAACTCAATCTTTGCTGTTCGTCCGTCTCAAACGTATATCCTTCTTTCTTCGACTCGAGATTTCCGCGAAGAGCCCTGAGAGACAGCAGAGCATGACGTATCGAGTCGTTAGTCAAGCTAGCTTGTAGGACCTGCTCTGCCTCTTCGTTGCAGCTAAGCTCAACGTCGAATATTGTTTTAGTGGAGAAGTATCGGTTGAGATCGCCAGTGCTCAGTAGAGGTCCCCCCTTAGCGCTATCAAGCCCTGAAGCTACAGCATCTGGCTTGACGATCGGCTGCGGCGTGCTGGAAAAGGGCCTGAAGACAGACTCATAACCATCGCATCTGCGCCCAGTCTTGACACACTTCTCACAGAAGGGCTTGGCCTCGTCGCACTTGATCTTTCTGATTCTATTCCCGGTAAGTATGAACCTTGTAAGGATGAGATGGTGGAGTCTGGACTGACCGGCATGTTGCGCAACCTGTCTTCACCTTGGTTCGGCCCCGGGGCGCGGGTTTGGGAGCAGTCATAGTGCGATTGTGATTTAGCTGGGATCATTCGAGGTTTGAAAGAGAAAGAATGCCGAACAGACGAATGAACAGCTAAAGAGATGACTTGGTTGAAGGATTGAGTCGCTTGGCGCTAGCGGTTCGCCTAAGGCTAGGGGGAAAGATCAGCACTAACTACATTGGGAAGCAACAGCGAACAGGCCAATCGTTGTCGAGCAGCTACGAAACAACTTCGACTTCACATCGCACCACATTACCGACAATTGACCAGGAACCAAGACAATCATGTTTGAACACTAGTTATCTCGACGGGGGAGATTATTTTAGACAAATCACGTGTTTAGGGACTCTGAACCTCCTTCACAATGAGCTACCTCCCTCATGAGACTTTGCCGCTACCTCGATGCATCACCTTGACCTGGAGTTTTAAGAGTACGGACGTCTGACATTAAAGTATGGGACGATAAAAGAGCGAGTCAGCAATTGGTACTAGCATCGATGTTTTGGAAAGCTGTTAAGCTAATCATGAAGGTTGTCAGAGAGCGAGCTTGCCCAAGAGGCTTTCATCTTCCAAGAACGATATTTATATCTATAGGTAGGGAAAGACGGCCTACAATGAACAATGCAAGAAGTGAAGTCGCGACGCCCGACTCTCGGCTTGAAGTCGAAATGCTGCATACAGCGCAGACTACCTTGAAAGTGGCAGCCCTATCTAGAAGAGTATCTTTTCCCTGAGATCTTCAACTCCAGCTTCGAAAGTTCCATTTACTTGTAGTAGCCACGGTATTAAAGATGAGCTTGGGTTTTAAAAAATCTTTATGTCTATTGTAGCTCTTGCAGTAGCCCCAGCTCTAGGTTATCCGCCCGAGGCGAGGCGACTACTAACACTACCGAAAGCCAGCATGACTAAGACGAACCACGTCGGGGAAGGCAGTGAGAAAGCGATGAGTGACCGAATAAAGAACATATAAACAAAATACAAGACGCCTAATTGATGATCAGGTACATTTTAAGAGACGATGATACAGATGTTTACCGCCTTCGCCATGGAACATTGCAAAAGAGACACTCCATGTCGTAGCAGAGCCTTTTTTAGCGAGGTTAAGAACGAGGTATAGCGGACTGTCGCCCGGCCTTGAATATTCCTCCGTAAACCTATCTGGCGCGCCTTGAAGGCCATGTAATGTTAAAACCAACCCTGAAGAGTTAGTGGACAATTCAGTACAAATCTGCTGGTACTGGATCTAGGTAAGTTGAACCTAATGAAGCCTGGAATGACTTTTACATGTCACGTCAATCGCTCTGCCTTCATCTGCTGGATGATCTGAAGAGTGCTAGTGGTCATTTGCAGGTTACTGTCTTTACCGATTGTAGACTCCAAGTGCAAAAAGGATCGCATTGAGTGTTCGTATGTAGACTGTTGCGGATGTTCACAGCCGTTCAGTTAAGCGCAGCGCAGTGAACAACTCTCAACGCGCGTACATCAAAGCTTCACCAGGTATCAGCCCCCCAGTCCTTCAATGTTCGCCATCACATCACCAGAACAAGTGACATCAATGGCCACGCCATGAGCTCAATGTTCGTCGACTGTACTTCAAATATTCAATCCACGTCTTTACCCCTGAATCTGCCATTGTTCACGAGAATCTACAAGCATTGCGCTTTTCTCCTCTCTTCCTCGATTTGCCTCGTTGCGTAGCTACGCCATGATGCCATCGTGAAAGCTCAGTGTTCCGGCACTGTGTCTTCCACCGCTGTTCAATCGCAAGAGTACGAGGTATCCAAGCACCACCAGCCATCATGGCACTATATTCCAGTTTACCCTTCACACTTCCATACCCAACAGCAATTGGGCAGCCACTGGAGATGCTCTTCAAAGCTACAACCACTGAGTGAGGCGTTGTTGCCGCGCCAGATATCACGAGAGAAGGAATGGTTCCTCCGGTTAGTACTACCTCAGAAGCAGGCTTTCGTTCCCGGATCGGCTGATTGTGTATTAGCAAAGTGCGAGGTATCATCACCAGAGCTTACAAGTCTCAGGTAAAACCCCGATCCAAGCGCCCGATATCCCAGGCTCCATGAATGATACTGATGTATCTGATCTGCTCCCAACGACTGGGCGTGAGGCTGATGGTCCTCAACCCGCGAATACGCAGATGCCCGAGAGCGACGACACTGATGCTGGCCCGGTCGAAGTCACGTCGGATCTCCGTTATGATAGTAGCTCCGAGTCTGCACGGCCGCACGTTGAGATATCTACCTCCCAGCCTGTTCCAGGTCCTACAATTAACGCTGAGCAACCCCAGCCCGGTGAGATAGGGGATGGCTCTGACAAACCACTTGACAGTAGCGGAAACTAAGGGCTGACTATGAGCGTTGATCAGTTACCTGACAAAGCTCGTCATACCTAGGCTTGACCCGGGAGGAGCCATGTATAAGCACATGGTGATACAAGGCCGCAACATTCTTCTCTGAAGAGTTCAGAAGGTCCCGGCTCGCTATTCATGGAGTTCCAAACGCGGAATGGAATATTCAGGGTGTCAGTTTGAGGTAAAACAGGATAAAGTGCCTGAGAGCTTATCGAGCCAAGTGATCTCTGGTGCCATCGTAGTCCGATCTTTAAATTAGGACATTTCAAGTTTCTATCGAGCATCAACCAATACTCTTCCAAACCCTGTCTCAAAGACTAAACGGGCATGACCGTCTACAGCGGAACAAAGAATCACTCATTTGGGGTATCCTTTCGGGACTGGTCCAATCTTGGACTTGACGACCCGGAAATAAATCTTTCCGAAGCGGTAACAGGCCACGGAAAGTGTTCGAGGTAGCCCGTTTGTAAAGATGATGCAGGCAATCAGCTACATAGGTGCGGAAGCTGGAAGCTGTGACTTCCAGTGGAATTGACTTGCCGCAAGGTCGCCCACCACTGTTCCACGCTAACTCTCCTTTGTTCATTTGACTGAGTTAGCTGCCCTTTGTATTGAAGTTATGTTCAAGTAACTGTGATTGCTTGTGCATTCATGACCCTTTTAATATAGAACCCACCAAACAGCTTAATGATCTCAAATTTTCGTGGCTAGAGGACTTATAGTACATGTGCTGTTCGGATTTGGCTTCAGCATTGAGGTATGGTCGCAAAGCAGCTCATCGGATCCAAGGGTCGTGAGAGAGTGGTCGATGATTCGGCCGCTTGCTGAAAAAGAGGTTCACTCGTGTATATACAGTCTTTCTGACAGACACCATAAGCCGCAAGCGCGCCTGTCATATTCAGACAATATTTAGTTATTCAATAGGAACCTTTGAATGAGACGACGACTGCCCATGGTGTCCTCATCCATCACCAATGTTCGCAGCCCAAGGCCCTTCTGGATAGCACTCGTCTACAGAGACCTGCCTAATGCAGTATTCAGAACTTCCGGAGCCTCGGAGCCTTTTCAAGCATAAAGAGAAGCTTGATGGTAGCGACTTCCAGCAACGACTGACTTCCACCAATAGCCGCTAGATACTGACACACACTGGTCTTGGTAACATCACCCTTGTCCGTCAACGTTTGATATGACTGGAGGAATTAATGGCGGTGATCGCCTGGATACCACCTGGAAAGCGCCCCCGCATGTAATGCTGGGCATTACAGGGAATAATGTATGCACTTACACTTGGCATTAGGGAACATCTAGAGGGCATCTTAAGAGAGACTGGTGAAAAGTATAAAAACCCGTACTCTGACTTGTTGATATCGATTCAATGCTTACAGCAAGAAACCAACTTCAACAGTATTCGCCATGCATCTCCCTAGCGCGATTGCTCTTCTTACAGCCCTGCCGTCAGTTCTAGCTTGTAAGGGCTATACTGGAGGCCTTCCCAAGCATACGGGGACCAAAACTCTCGGTTCTCCTCAGTACATCAAGAAAGGCCAGACTTTTGACGCTGGATGGGTCAAGTATGATCGTGGCGTGAAGTGTACTGGCCAGTCCGAAGGAGGCAAGTCGCAATAGCATTAGTGATCCCTTGGCCATTGCTAACTACATTATTCAGGTGAGAAGGACACTGTTTTCGTCCTTGAAGATGGGGCGAAGCTTAGAAACGTCATTATTGGTGCCAATCAGCGTGAAGGAGTGTACTGCCTTGGATCCTGCACTCTCGAATTCGTTTGGTTCGAGGACGTCTGCGAGGATGCTATTTCCATCAAGGGCGGCGGCACAGCCAACATTATCGGCGGTGGTGCCTACAAAGCTGCTGATAAGATCATCCAACATAACGGCTGTGGCCACGTGAACATCATCAACTTCTATGCCAACGATTACGGCAAGGTATACAGGTCTTGCGGTAATTGCAAGGGTAACTGCCGACGCTCGGTACATATGGAGGGTACTACTGCTGTTAACGGCGGGGAGTTGATGGGCATCAACACCAACCTCGGTGATAAGGTATGGATCAGGATCTACAAGTGACTACAAGACTAATTTATCATAGGCCACCTACTCCAATAACTGCTATCCCAAGGTCCAATGTCAAGGGTACAATGGCTGTGATAAGGGCAACGGCGCTTGTGAGCCTACAAAGGCTGGTCTTTGCTAAACAGGTCAGAGACCACCTGGAAATAGAACCTGTTGTTAGTTTCTGACGAGGTTCGGGACGCAGAACCACTGACTGGGGGTTGAAGTGTTTGGTCAGCATCGCTGACTTTGACTCTTGTGTTTCAATAAGTATTTGATATAGGTATGTGATGTAGGACATGAATCAATGCTCTCTGGTTCGAACGCTTTACGACCAATGTTATAAAATAGTGATAATCACTTTCACATGTCATCAGCTATGCTGAGCCAGACCTGAATTGTACGAGAGTATTAAGCGCAGCATGACCCCGAACATGAACATGGAGTTGGCTTTTCAATATCGTTAGCCGGCTTTCACAGGGGACATGATGTGATAATAATACTTTTTTTTCTTTTCTTTCTGGGTCTCTGAGACCATTATAAAACTTGTACATCATCTGCTCGGACCTTATGGGAAATCTTTGAAGCCTGAAAGCCCTGGCTCCTCATGCGGCTTCATCTCCCCGGATAAAATTGACAACAAACAGTCATACAAGCTAACCGCAAACCCGATATAGACATCTCATCCTTCACCTGTCTCCATCGCTCTTTTGAGGCTTGTTCTCTTATGCCTGACGTAGAAAGTAGTCACAAGTCTTGCGTGATGACATTAGAGTAGTGCATAAAGTCCTATAATCGACCAAAGTGTACCACACACTCTTCCATGTGTTCAGTAGTTGGCGTTTCCACTTAGGATCATCTGGACGTACTTGTTCCACCTTGCTCCATCCAGTAGGAGGAGTCGTTCCCTGTCGGATAATTCGTAGCTTTGCCACAAACCTTGGCGTATGGTCTTCATAAATGGCTTCACATCCATTTTTTCCAAAGGGACCCTTGACTAGGGGCTCAACAGAGGGGTGAAATATACGTCTCTGGTCTCTTCAAAGTACTGGAAGCTGGTCCAATAGCCCCCAACAGCCTCGGGACTGCGCTCGTATCCCCATTCACCTACGTATGGTATGACTTCTTCGGGAATAGGAATATCCGGGTGCATGTATGGTTTATATGAGCCGTTGAAGTGGTCGTCATGGTATTTTTCCCAACGAGGTACTGGGTACAGACCAGTGTTGAATTGCCATTTGATGCCAGTATGAGCTGCACCTGCGATGTCAGTCTGATCTCTGACACGTGGAAGATCCTCTATCGTCCAATCCTGAGAAACACTAGGGAATATGACGGAGAACTCATCGAGCTTTGGGAGCTTCTCAAGATCTAGGGCTTCGCCGATAGGGCGTTTGCAATGCTACATAGGATCATGGAAAGTACCACAATCCTCGCAGGATATCTTTGAAATCGAGAGTAGTTTTCGTACGGGCAGCGCAGATGGACCATTGGCAGTGACAAAGTCTGGGAGATTCATGTCGAAGACTCGCAGCGTGTCAATGTCTAGGTTCATGCGAAATGCAACATGCTGATCGACAACTCCTTGGACGTTTTGCTCAGCAATGGCTAACTTGTGCATCACTCAGAATGATAACTTAAGTGCCAGGATGGAATCCTCCCATGTCGACTGCACTCTTGAATATCTTCGTCGCCCTTTAGGTTGGCTTAGTAGGGTTGGTGTAACTTTCTGTGGGATTGCTAGCTCAACGGTCCGGAGTTGCATTTCTCGTGGGAGTCTCATGATAAAAGAGCGTTGGCTGCTGAAACTCTACTATCTTCAACCCAAGGGGGCTCGGACCGGCCTATGGAGTATTCCAACTGGATCTGATTTGGGGAGCCACTGCCAGTAGCCTTCACAAGGTTTGGAACACCACCGCCATTTGAAGCTCGGCATATACTATTTTGTTCGTCAAGGAATACGTATCTGTGTTCGTACGGCTTCCCCCAGTCATCTTACAGTTATCCATGTTGCTGAACGCGAACTACTCCATATATGAACAGTATCCACAGCTGAAAAGACACCTTTATACTGTTCTGTTCACCGAAACAACAATAGCTGGAAGAATCTGCCAGTAGTATTCCGAAGACTTATTGTAGTCACAGCTAGCCCGTGGAGCCGTCAAGGCCAACTCTCGTGCTAGAGGAGTTCGACAGATTAAATTGGCAGACCCCTTGTTAAATGTAAAGTTTACTCACTCTCTGGTCTCCACACTCGAAGCCAGATAGCTTGGTAGCACCACATCGATCTTCACCCCAGCGTTACATCCTACAATGGCGAGATTGGACGTAACTCTTGTACCGCCGCAGTCTTTTTCTTTGTATCTCTATCGCGTAGAGCTTTCTTGCAATTTGAACACCGCAAGGATCGGTTGTTGTTATTATCACGCCTTAGGTATTGACTGATACATAGACATCTATAACTATATAAGATAATTTTGGTGTTTCGGGGGAGGAAGGTTCGTTTCAATCAGAAGGTTGTGGCGGTATGAGTTTATGTGTTAGTCACGAGGTTAAAAGATGCACTTCTGGTTTAATAAAATGGGATAGTTGATACTATTTGATGATGCAACATTACTATTATGACACTTGTTCACGTAACAATGATAGAAAACCTTTGAGTCAGTTGCCAAGCATTTATAAAGCTACCTCTGAAAACATCAATGGTGGTGTCTCTCCGGTGTATAGCTTGAAGGAGGACCAGGAGACCAACTCGGAGATGACACTCCAGGCGATACAGGTGTCTTTCTACCAACTTCATACTGTGGGAGTTTGTTCACATCATATCCATTTCCGTGCTGTTCTGCAGGAAGCTCTGTAGGAGGTACCTGCGAAATGGAGATGGACTGGTGAGGACTCATGTGGTGCGGGCTCACGGGCTCAGAGGCGTGACCCCAGTACCCCGTGGATGTGAGCGGACTGACCGTACTGGGAGGATGTATCAAGTTACCCCCTTTGACCGGATACTGATTCTGTGTCATTGAAGATTGACGTCTCTCTTCGCGACGGCGGTTGACTTTCTTGCCGATACAGAACCATGTGAGTAGAATTATAGCTAGCCCTGCAGCACCGCCGATGGCAATGCCAACGATGGCCCCAGCAGAGAGCTTCGAATCAGGGCTGTTTGTCTCGGTTGGTTTTGACGACGCTGTCGATGTGCCTGTAGTGGAGGGGATCGATCGTGTTGGCGAACGCTCTGCTATGTCCGGCCTACGACCCAGCAAGTCTTGAAGCGGCTTGTTACCCTCATCAAATCCATCCTTGGGGGCCACCAATTTCGCACCGCCTTTCTTGTTTCCACCAGTGACGTTGTACACATCGACGGGCACGACGTTCTCAGTAATATTGGGGTTGTAGATAGCCCAGTACGTCTCATTATTCCCAGCGTTGTTGTTCGTTCCAGTCCAGAAATTGTGCATTGACCAAGCATCATACGCTAGATCACAGGCGTCTGTGTCGGTGTAGGTGCCTCCGATGACAAAGAGCTGCGACATGTGTTTGACCATGTTGCATGATGCGCTGTAGTGGTCGTACTCTGGTGGGAGGGTAGCGTTTCCGTGATGATCAGGGTAAGCTTTTACCCAGATGAACGAGGGGAGGGTCAGGATGTAGATGTCGTTGAATGATGTTGCGTTGACAACGGGTGGTTGAACGCTCAATCCTCCCCAGATATAGCTTTGATGAGTTCAGCATAAGGACCTGATGGAGACAACGGATGCGCCTGACTTACATGTTGAAGGAAGACTTGTCTGGTGCCCACGCCACATCGACGCAGAACTGACGCCTGTTCTGCGGTATCTCTCCAGTCGTTTTCTGGGCTGACCAAGAATTTCCCTTGGCATCAAAGACGAAGACTTCATCGAATGGCTGGGGAGCTTCCGTGTTGTTACCATAAGGGTCAACAATACCTCCCAGATACACAAGTAGGCCGAGAGAGTCGCCGGCAGGTATCCAGACCATACCGCCTTCAGCTCTGGGCTGTTTGCTGAGGCTAGCCGCCTATGTAAACTTTCCCGAGTCGTACGAGTACGTGTAGAAGTTGGAGCTCATGGTTCGGTCGCCGGTCCATCCGCTCATCGAGGCATTGCTTATCCATCCTCCGAGGTAGTAGCCCATGCCAGTCTCCGAGACACCAACACCAGCACCGTACGAGGCAATCTTCGGTGGAGGGGTTATGTCAGGTGTTCCGAAGTCGTCCCATTTGTCGTAGATGATGTCGTAGCTCAGAAGGCTATAGGGCTCTTGTGAGAAACCGTTGTTCCATTCGCCGCCGTAGAGGTAGAATCGCTTATTGACGCTGTCGCCCCAAAGGATGCCGCCGTGTACGCTCGGGATACTGTCGTATCCGGGTTAGCATATCTGGAGGAGGAGCAACGAGAAGAGGATGGGTCGTTGTACCTGTCGTTCTTGCTTAGGCTGATATTCAGGTCTGGCCAAAGATCACCGCCGCGTTCGACGAGGTTGTTGAGGTCGTGGTATGCGAGCCAGGTATCTAGAGTAGAGTCAGTGACCAAAATAGCTTGTCTGCAAACATCTGGGTCGACGTACTGGAGTAATTCTCGTGAGTTTGCTGGAAGTCATCGAAGTTGACCCAGCCACCATCTATGTAAAGCTTATCGTCAATGACCGTTGTTTGGTGAGCAAATCTTCGGCAAAAGTCATCTTTGGGGTTCTTGGCGGTGGTCCAGTGGACGGTGGTAAGCAGAGCAAGTAAAGCTTGAGTGCATATGAACCCAATTTTCTTCCGTATGAAGGTCTCCATGGCCTGTTGTAGTAGAGTTACAAATGGACTTGGAAGGGTTGGTAACGTAGAGACTCGCTTCCGCGCAACAGCGGGAGTCTCACCTTTTTGAGCCTCCTTTTCGTACCTGTCTTTCTTTGGGTAGCGACCAGGCTCTGCGCATTTGAGGGGAAGTCGGCGCCATTGGGTGTTCTAGATGTTGATGGCGCATGACAGCTAACAAGGGATCTCTTGATGAAGGATGTCACCTGCCCAAGGCTATCTCAAGTGGCACTCGAATTGGCTCAAGCTGAAAAGATCGTCCTGGTTCTGGACACAATCGATGCCGACTACAGGTGGGATGTGGCTGTCCGAGCTGATACGGGGTGCCTGATCAAGCAAGAGGTTGGCACCGAACAGCATTTCATTCGGCGCAGTGACTTGTTCTTGTTTCTTTTGCCATCCTTCGCAACTTCGATGTTCGTTTGGTTGGTGTTCTGCTGACGAACCTGCTGTTCAGCATCCTCTATCCGACAACTCTAAGGGACATTGCGGAACATGGACGCTGTACGCTGAGCTACGGATTCCAACTGATGGATCCGAAACGGTCGCGACACTGTAGTTGCAAATATCGCTGAGATTCGAAGGAGCGGAATATACCGACAACAAAACGCCATGACCTGAGCCAGCTGTCGAAGGGAGGGAGGAAAAACAATTGCGGTGGCTTCTTCATAAGACATAACCGTACAAACAATCATGGGAGTCTTGACCAGACGTCGACTACTGGAAAAGGTGGTATCAAGTGCAGCAGAATCGCCAAATCAAAGTCAGTGACGTTCAGCGAATATTGGTGGCGCGTGCAGGGAGCTACCCTCACCGGAACGCCACGTAGTTCAGCTTCTGCAGAGGCTTTTTGCCATGGCCGTCATCCTTGCATAAGCATCACCCTCGGGCCTCGACCTCCGCTTTTCCACGGGGAACTTTCAAGACTGAACTCACTGATACGGTGAAGTCGGGTATCCTTTTTGGCGCATATTGACTCATTGAGGTTTCGCAATGTGTATTGACGGTGGGACCAGACGGAGTCAGAAACAGAAGAAGCGCAACTCCAAATTCTTTCTCTGATCGGTTCATGTCATTCGCAAACTCTAGGTCTTATAAATGGCTTCGAGTACTAAATTTTGCTACTTCATGTAAATTGGAGGAAGCACAGCGCTGTACTCAACATCTTCTAAATGCTTACCCTCAAATTCTTGCTGGAGTAGCCTTCCTCCATCCCACCGTGTCTTGGTCTTTATGTCCCGGGTATCCAGTTCTTTAGAACTATTGCAAAGGAGGACATATGTCAGTCTCTTTGAGAGTAAAGCTTACTTCCAATTTCGTCTATTGTCCTTCTTCTCTCTCGCAGACATTCAATCGTTCTTGTTATGTCGAGCGCCTTGTAGTTGAGATCTGACCAGAGTTGTATATAATGGTACTCAAGAGACGCTGAGTATCGTTTGAATGACTGGGCCAGATGTTTCTTGGGTATATTAATTGTCTCCAAGCCCTGGAACATCATGTCGGTCATTACGATCCATTGAAATGTATCAATAATGGTTTGCTGAAGTTAAGAGCCTTGAAATATTATATTCCAGGCCCTGTTTCTGTAAGCATCGGCGGGGTCGGTTCTATATCATGTCCATGGTTATTTTCAGCAATGTACACCCAGGTCATCCTATTTTCGGTGCCCCGTTCTGTACTTGAGAATAGCTCAAAGTTGACTAGCGGGAGTCTCGCCCATTTTTTGATTCAAGTCGTCCCTTGATCTCAGATCCTCAAACATCCACTCGATTGGCTTTCTACAAACGAGGTTGTTTGACTTGCTTGGAAAGGTCTCTATGCAGTTAGATAAATCCATGGTCCATGTAGGTTGCTAAGCACATGCTGTACCAGATGGTTACATTACTTATGAGTTCCAAGTACAGCTCAAGCGGCTCAGCAGGTATTTGATCTGGGCCCAGCCTTTCACGAATTCTGTAATGCCACACGTTATATAGGAGCGAGTACTGTTCTTAGCCCATCATATTTATGCCAGATCATAAGTGAACACCAGTGCGCAAAGGAATCATCAGAGGTGAATGAGTCAGTGTTACTACATCCTTTTTACCGGCTTTGATCTCTAGGTGATAGAGGATACTTTGGCACTGGCAGCACAACATTGGAGCCAGTGGCAACGACTCGCAACAGTTCGCTAGCGCCAAACCAGATAATAAATACGCGCCTCTCTCTCTGTTTTGACTTTATTTCTTTCTTCCTTCTTCATGCTTTTCTCACCATCAAAGGATTTCTTCCCTTTTACCACATCAGTCTTTGATCTCTATCGAAAACATCTCAACCTTTTCCTACCCCAAACACTACGATTATCAGCCCAGCGACTTGACATTCGGTCCAGACACGCGATCCCAATCGAAAAGAAACTCTTGGAACTCACTCAGGTGCTCACGATACGGTCAGTACGAACGTCCATATAAAGGCCCTGGTGGTATACTTGAGAACATTACTAATTCATAGACTGTCTCACAGGTAAACACGCCAACTGTTGCTATCCAATCTGTTAACACCCTTCTACCAAGCCCGATCGCAAGTGACAACCGATACCGTGGAGGAAGACAAGATCCATGACGACGTTTCCCCCGCCAAGCACATGAAGATGTTGCGAGAAGGGTGGGCAACCCGCACTGACGACCGTAACGATACATCTCCAAGTCAGACGCCGAAGGAATGGCTTGAGAAGCTTACTACACTGGACTTTGCAGACCCTGTCTCTGTTATCGGCCATCAACACGCCTTGACCTCGGATCGCCTACCGGAATTTATTCTGCACTGGCGAAGACATCCTTACTGTTTCGCCACAGCCTACAGCTATGAGTGTAGATAAAACGCCAGTTTTATCTCACGAAAGTCTCCATCCAGGCCTACTGACTCTTGAGTTTGTCGGCGGGTCCGAAGTCCAACCAGTTCTCGCAGATGGAAAAGCCCCCGAATCGTCACTTCCTTCTGTAGTACTACCCATCGGACAATTGCGCTTCGAATACAAGACCTCAAGTGGCATCCCATATAAAGACGATACCGACTATGTCCTAGTCGTTGATGCCGTTACGCCTAGGCATCCTGTCTGGCTGATCTGGGATCGGTTGGCTACCCATAAAGAGGATCGAAACTACATACCCCCAGATGAACTTGGCCCGGTTTTCAAGGGAGTGGGGAAGAACTTTGACGCTGCTCAGACCCTCCCCAGTATTAATGACTGGCTTGAGTCCTACGGAAACCTCGACTTCAACCAGCTTGAGGAGTCTATCAAGGCGACTGGTCTCATCGGTTTCGTCAAGGCCAAGGAAGCAACATCGGCGTACGTCACTGAGCTTTTAGGCCAGGCTCAATCGCAAGTGGCATCTGATACAATGGGGAAAAACGAGATTTCCGAAGCTCGCTTTGCCGAGATCAAGGCGGCTGTTGGTGACCATTACGGAGGTAAGAACCTTTCCTCACGAACCATGCTAATTGGATTATCTCAGTTCACCTAGCGGTCTACTTGCAGAAACTCGAGGAGGCGACTGCTCGCGATAACAGCTTGGATGCGTTCCTGCTCAGGGCTTTCAGGGTCGACCATACCCCGCCTCCGTCACCTCTTGAGTCTCTTCAGAAGCTTGCCGTCGTGGACTGTGCAGACATCGAGGCTCTTAGCGACTGTGACATCGACTTAGGGTTTCACCCCAAGTGTACTTTTGATCTGGTCACCAATGGAGAGGTCAAATATTCCGTGAGACCAGATTCCGTTGCTCTGGGCTCCCCAGCGTTAGAGAGCGACTTTCATCTCTGTCTCCGAGCCATCAAGGCTTCTACCCCCGCTGGAACTGGAGATTCTCTTCCTAACCTAGTTTTACCTGTTGGGGTGTTGCAGAAGAGTCTGAAACGCAGACTTTCCATTGATGAACCGGACTGGTTCGAAACTGGATATGTCATTATCGCTGATGCCGTTGCCCCTGGACATCCTGTTTGGCTGATCTATAACCGCAATCAAAGGGATGAATCTACTGGGGATCCATGCATCGTCGACCCGTCTCGTCAACCCTTGGTCTTTGAAGGTATTGGACACAATTTTAACGCCGCCCAGATCTTCCCGAGCGTTCACGACTAGATCCAGTCCTATGGAAATGTCGACTTCGCCCGGTTTGAGGAGTCTATCAAGGCGACTTGTATCACTGGTGCCGTGGAGGACAAGGATATTCTCTTGTCAGAGGTTGAAGAACTTTTGCGCCAGTAAACCGCCTTCATGGACGACTACTTCCGACGTCAGACAGTGATGGGGCAACGGAGTGAGACACGGGAATTCTTCTTGGACGTAGACACGATCCTCTGAGTGACATCGTTGTCTGCTGTGGGCAGGAATCACAAGGTTTTAGCACGGTATCATCAACATCGTATGATAGAATCATAGCCGTGAATAAAATGATCTGCCCTTAATCTCATCTGTATCACCATGACCTGATATGTTTAGTCTCAACAAAGACCAAGCCCTTAGCACAATCTGTCAGTGTCCTGTTATCAACGAGCCTCAAATAAAAGAAATGCCCGTCCCATCCATATCACACTCAGTTTCCGACTCATTACCCCCATCACTCAAACTGAACTGGCTCGACGCGATCAATGTTTCTCTTGGTGAAAGGCTCACAGATTACATAAACCTTCTTCTTCGCTACCCTCAATCCCTCTCCATTGTAAGCAACCTTGCGCGCATAAACATTCAACTCTCGATGCGAAATGACTCCAGAAGGAGGCCTGAGATGCACCATCATTACATTCGGGCATTTCTGGCCGTGTTCGCGCAAGAGCTTCGCACGAGCGATCGCATCAGCACGATCTTGATATCCCGGTATGAATGGTGCACGGGAGCCTGGATGATCAAAGATCTCCTCTAGACCTTCTCGAACGTCTTCAAGAAGGTCTTCGTATATTGCTCCAGGCATGTCGATCTTGTCAGGGATTTGGAAGTACTTGGGTGTAGCTCGACGGGGCGTGACGCTCTGTCTGTGCATCTCGACGTCACCAGTTGCGACCCAGCAAGGGGTTCCGATCTCCAAGTCCCATGCCATGATTAATACTGAGGGGTATGTAGAGCTGGGAGGTTATATGATGGGGTTGGAGATGAATATGGGCAAGTGTTAGATGAGAAACTTCTTTAATTGCAGTCACAAAATTGTAGATTCTGTTCAAGAGGTAATATGTAGCACGGAGTATTGTGGTGACGTGCAGAGAATAAAAGAAATCCAGTTCCCGAGAGATTGCCGGGCATCACTCGATACTTATGCGCAATTACAAGCTGTTACGTCGAATTATGGAGCCACTTACGTGCTTCGCTCTCCATCGATTCCGTAGACTTTTGGCTAATACAAGAAGAGTACCAGATCACACGATCAATGCAGGTTTGCGTTTTGGCTTACTAAAGTTCTGCGATTGTCACCCAACATTATCCGGAGGATGCCGGGTTCGTGAACAGAGGGTGAAGCCGAGGAGGAATGTGACCCAAAACCCAGCAAACGTTGCACGGGCTGGAAATTGAGTATGCTTGATCTGTTTGGCTTGCGTAAGAGCGTGAAGAGGGCATACTTCTAACAACTTGAGTCAGGTCAATTTTGATGATCATGGAGAGAAATGTGTAATTTACATCGCGATTGACAAGTCTGGTCGGGGACTTACCCCAGAGTAACGGCTATAATGGGAAATGCGAACAGGTGTCAGCCGAGTGCTCATATCAGGAGACGAACGCGGAGAACTGCGGGGTATCTCAACACCACTCCCCCAAGATTAGAGTCTGGAAGAGTCCAAAGAACAGGTTGAATGGCACGTGAAGTGTCATATCATATTTGCTGCCATTGTCTGCTTCTTCCTAATTCGGCGATTGCCAGCTGACCTCTGATGTAGACTTTGCGACATAATTGATACATCCATGATTCTTCTGGACTTTTTGTTTTACGAGTATTTAACCCAAGGAGTCTCGGAAGCGACATGGGAATGACAGGAGCGGACCTTTGCGTGAGAAGTCGGCTTAAACCCCTCGCTGTTTACTTGAGTCAAAGTGCACAAACCATGCGAGTAATCCAATCTGGAGAAGACGCTATTGATGACGCGAGATGCCTTCAGTCTATCAGACCCAGCTAACTCGCCCAACAGCGATCTCTGGGCTACCAGTAGCAGGCTCACCAACGCACGTCGACAATCATGTTGAGAGCACTCCAAAGCTTAGCAACGAAGAGTTTTCTTTTATTCAAATACTTTCAACTTTCGCAGATAGTAACTTCAGCGATGCCATTGCCTACTCTGTCTAATAACTTGATTTGCAAAAGCAGCGGCTTCAGAGCTACAAATCGCTCAAGGACATCGTCATGGACCTTGTTTTCAACCGCGTCACTTGGCAAGACAATGAGGTTCGCACTGTCACTCTCTGAGCAAAACACGGCTGTACCAATTTGAGAGTAGTCGCAATTACAATCCGATTCTTCCTGCCGGTGGCGCTTACGGCAAGCTTCTGACATAAAAGTATTCGACCGCTCAGACAAAGACTCTTTCCATCATCACCTTTTCGGGCCAGTATGTTCATCGAGGCTAACTTCTATCTAAGGCTGTCATTCTTCTGATTTAAAATCATCATTGTCGGGTAATTGAAGTCTCGAGATAAGGCACTGGGAAGTGTGTTCACCATTCCGTGAGACGGCCGCGGGCTTCGTAAGTCGGAGAAGAACAATGACGGCTTGAGAAAAACGCGAAAAACTATTAGGTAAGATTTCAGAGGCCTTATAGTGGAAAGATCAGTATGGGTGCGGTGTAGACTAAATTTTACTCTGCGGGCTTCACTTCAACACCAGAGTTCTTCAATGTTTACGCGTCATTGACCAATGGCGACACCCTCAGTTTGTTTTGGGAAACGATTACGATTACCTAATCCTCACGTGACCACTACCATGTGTAAATAATCTCTTCTCCTCGATTTCAAATTCTCCTTCCTCTCTTCTTTCTTTATCTTCACTTCTGCTGCGCCGCTGCTGGCCGTGATTCACGCACACCTGCTTGGAATCGTAACCAGCTGCCGCCTTTCACGCAAACGCGCTTGGAATCATTGCTGCGACAGGACCCTGACATCTCAAGTAACCACTTGAGAGACTTCAACTTGCAAATTTATGAATTCCGAGCAGCTGTGTTCCGAATCGGTCGGTATCCCACTCTCTTCGCCATTCCTACTTACGACGATTCTGAAGGATTCAAAAAGAGGTGCTCGGAATCACGTCAGTTCCTTGCCATTGAACCAGCATCAGTTTCCCGAACTTGAAACCTCGTTGCTCCGCAACAATGGCTGGAGGATTGAGCAACCTTTTTGGTTCGCACGACGACGACCGTTTCCTGAGCCTGATGCACATGTTTGACGAAAACAAACAGCCTGTACATAATCGCATACCCTCCTTTCCAGCATGGGTTGAAAGGTATTGTGACCATTCGCACACCAAGCATGCACAAACAGGTGCCCATGATTTGAGCAATACCGATCTTGATATTCAGAGAAAGATGGGGGTTATGATCAACACGGTGTTCTCGGTTGACGGGAAGCACTCTAATCGGCTTGCTCAGTACTGCGCCTTCAAGAGCCTCAAAGAACTCAGCTCATATGTTGATATTATCGGTAAGTGCTAACCCCCTCACTGTGACACTTGTTTACGGATGCTTACTTCCTTTTGCAGTCCCAGATATCATTTGGCAGGCTGCTTTTGTTGCGCATGACTACTTCTGTGTGCCTAAGCACTACGTAAGCTCTGACAACGGCAATTTCTCGCAGGCTTAGAAGGCCATGTGCGGAGCAAGTCAAGTCGAGCTAGACTTCCAAAAGCTTATCAAACCACTTTACAAAGAATGCTACAACAGTCAAACGCAAAATCTACGCGCCTCCGAGATTAAAATCGATCTCGTCGTGCCACTCAGAGTTCTGATCACCTACCACGGTAACGAAAAGGTTCGGGAGTTCATCGACAATGTCGCAAAGCTTTGCACGAAGCCCACCTTCATCCCAGTGCTCAACCAAACCGTTTCTACACCTGGCTTGCCACCCAATCTCTCACCTTGCGCGTTTATCCTAGCACATGCTGTTCAAATACTTCTTTTCGCCCCTCAGGATTGGGACCCCGATCGTGTCTACACCAGAGATCTAGACGCTTACGCTCATCGATTTCCAACCCCTGATGCAATCGGAGGTGGGACAACACCTGTTATCGCTGGGCTCTTCTCCATGGAAGACCTCTACCGCGCGATTCTCCTTTTCTACTACTTGCTCAAACGACGAAGTGCATCGAAATGGATCACAAAGACTGCCCCATCAAGTTCGACTAATGCTGACTTTCCAGGATATCATGATCCGGCCTCCCCGCCAACTGAGCGCCCACAAGCCAATGAAGTTGATGCTGTTGCAGTGAATAATGAATCTGATTCCGACGGGCCTTTTGAAGATTCAAGCGAATCTGAAGGGCTCGACGAAGACGAGTATGAAGGCGAAAACCAAGGCGGTCAGCCTGGGGAAGGAAACGATGAATCCAATCAGGGCGATGAGGATGAGAATGAGTCCGAGCAGGCCGACGGAGATGAAGATGAACACGTAGACGCGCCTGAAAGTCTCAATGAAACAGAAACCATTGGGGGACACAAGACCATCAGAATCAACACTTTGATTCTGGAATCTCTTACAACCACACGTCCATCCGAAAGTCTCTCCCAGCGCCTCCGGGATCTGGGCAAGCCTAAAGCGCCTTCAATCTCGTCAGATGACCTTGCGTCAGAGCTTTATTTCCTCCTTGAACATCATATGCTGCCCGAATTTGGATCCGAAGTCTCCACATCCACAACGAATGACACACAAGTCCCGTTCGATCTTGGAGTATCGGGCATGGAGCATCTGATCAAGCTTCCGTCCAGCAGTGAGTAACTTGGTGACTGCTCCAAGCAGACCTGTTTGGAATTGTGTTGCATTGCTGTTAATCACTAGCTAACTCATCATAGCCTCGGCAGAGTCGGAGACCACCCAACCATCACCCTTGGTCCTCGTCGAAGAGTGTCGCTATCAGTGGAAAATTCAACACTACCCTGAGATCCACGACTTGGGCCACACGCAGCCAACAAGGCAAGGGAATCGTCCCATGTCAGAATCTCCGAAGCACCGCAAGGCTGTCTTGACTTCCTTCGACTGGCGGAACAAGATCCTTCTTTGGAAGAGCCCCCCTTTCGGGCTACTATCGACAACGCAAAGTCTGCTATGAAAGGTCTTCTTAATCCAGAAATCGAGAAATTCCAAATCGCGGGGGTTGGGAGTGAAGAAGTAACTCCACTTATCAACGCGTATAAACAGCTTCGCGATGACCAGACGTGTGGCCTACGATTGCTCTTCGACCAGGCCATAGGACAAAGGTCCAGACATGCACCAACCGATAGGATGGACTGCATTCGCTGGGTTTGCTACTACAATCCCATCATGACTCGAGCTCTGGAGGTGGCAAATAAGTACTGCGGGGACGACAAAGAACGTCTTGTTGTATATGTCGAAGATCCATGGATTCAGTGGTAAGCACACACCTTTCCTTCGTTTCAAGGAGTCCTGATTGAAACCGCGTGAATGCTCCAACATTACTGACTTTTTCAAGTATCGCTGTGGCCTTGTTCGTGGTGGCAGGCTTCAATGTTGGCAGTATCCGGTCCTCAGATACTGCCCAGGAGCAAGCCAAGATCATTGAGCAATGGAAGAACGAAGCCTCCGGCTTGGAGATCCTCGTTGCAAACCTGGATACCAAGGTCAGGGATATCAACGTGCATACAGACTGTACCAAAGGGCTGCTATTGAATTGGACTCTGGAACCAGAGCGCATACTCAAGATAATCAACAACATGAGCGACACCAGTCATAAGGGAAAGTCCATCTTTCACATGGTCAAGATCGCCAATACCTACCACGATGTTATCGAGAGAGTCTGTTGCACAAAGTGGGCGATGCGACTTTCCAAGGACATCAAACTCCCAGAGTGGATGACAGGCGTCATCCGCGAGATCTTCATCTTTGAGCTGATCAAGTCAACTTGGCACCAGGAATTCAACCGCTACGCCTGGTTGGTGGCACACGATTTGAAAGCCCCTGACTTTGCGTATCATGATCCCAAGTGGTGTCAACTTGGCCAAGTCTTCTCGATCGTGGCGAAACTGGTGCTTCACCACCCTGAAGACAAGGAGTTCTGGGTAGAGAGCATGCCTATCCTCGTTGAACTTTGTTTCCACTTCAATGATGCATTCGATGTGTCGGATTCTCTTGGACATCGGTTATGCCTGACATCCGAAGATATGAGAACGTCGTTTCTCCCGATATTCAAGGGGATTAAAAGCGCGCGGGCAGCGGTCGATGATGAACTGGCGTCTGAGCGACGGGAGATGCTGCAACGTGGTATTGAAGCCAGAGCTGGAGATGACGAGACAGTCGCTGGCTGTGGTGAGAAGCGCAAGACTGGCGATGATGGTAAGGGTGGCATGAAGAAGCAAAAGACCAGCGCTGCTTAGACTGGGTCAGTGGAAGTAAGCTGGATGCGGTTTTGGACGGGACAGATGAGATTGAGACAGACATCAATACGCGATCGTGAGTGGGAATCTCACAATAGCCCTTAGCAAGGGACTAAAACAAGAAAAGTCACTGATTCTAGATGAATGAAATGAGAGAATAGTGATACGTTGCTGGTCTACTGATGAGCGAAGTTGAGCTGGTCCATTGAGCGTGTTGTGAGTGAGACGCCGTTCCAGTGGACGGTAGTGCTGATCCGCTGAACATAGCCGCTGTGCCGTCATTGTCGGATGTGAACATGCACAAGATGCACATGCGATTGGTTTGTCACTTATACCGAATACCACCTCATCAAGCCTTCGGATACAGTATCTCTAATAACCCTTACAATAACTCAACTTACAATATTTATTGAGCGACAAGAGGCGAGCTTTATAATTCCCCATTTCTCAACCTCAAGCCAAGACCCGGAATCAATCTCAAGCCGGCCCGAGCTCGACGTGCACTAACAATTTTCCAAGTCCGAACATCCGCGTCTTTCCGTCCTCTCTCGCCTCTCACGCATCCGGCTTCCGCACGCACGCTTCACCGAAAAAAGACATTCACCGATCATCAGAGCATGCAACCCTCAGAACCAGGGCGCTACATCCGCAGCCGCATCGCCAACGCCTGCGACGGTTGTAAATCCCGCAAAGTCAAGTGCGACGGCAAATTACCATGTAGCTACTGCACGCGTCGCCAGAAGCCGCACGACTGCCATTACTCTCCCCAGCGGCGACGTAAAGCGCATTCTGTGCGCTCACCGCAGACTTCAGAGAGGGCGCAGTCGACGAGACATACTACGCCTTCTACACCTGCTGCTGAACCTGTGAGGGAGATTGAGAGAGATGGTGGAGGACAGATTGATGCGGAGGATGAGACCGAGGTTCCGAGAGAGGCGAGGTTGGTTTGCGATGCGCAGGGAAAGTTAATCTTTGTCGGCGATTGTGCGCCTCTTTCTTTCTTTCAAAGCGTGAGACAACTCGTCACTACGCGTGTTGGACAGAATGCTTTTGCGCCGCAGTCAAGTCGATATTCAGTCCTTGAAAACGCAACGGCGCATCAGTCGAGACGAATACCAGGTGATAACCGCATCCCAATCGTTCATCCAGATGCCATCCCCCTCGCAGTATCGAATTACTTATCCATTGCAACCGGCCTCGTGGACCTCTTCGACAATCGACGCCTTCAAGACGATCTCATCCTCTGGGCGAACATGGACCAGAAGCAAGACGACGCTACAACGATAGTCAATTTCCTCGTCCTCGCCATCGGTATGAAGATTAATGATGAAGAGCGATCGCAGGATTATTTTGAGTATGCGCGCGATAAAGCATATTCCAACCTCACCGGCAATCTCAGCGTCTCAACGGTCCAGATGTTTACGCTTATTACACTCTACATGCTGTGCTCATGTCAGATCAACGGGGCGTTTCTTTTCTTTGGAACGGCTGTACGCGCAGCTTACTCGATTGGAATTCACAGGACAGAAGTCAATGCACGTTTTGGACCTGATATCCACAGACAGCGTGATCGTCTTTGGAAGAGTATTCGTGTCGTTGATCTGTTTCTGAGTTCGTCTATGGGGAGACCGCCTGCTACGTCGGATGTCGACTGTACAGTTCCGTATCAAAGTCCCGATGAGAACGTTGAAGAACCGGTGGATTTACTCAACGCATCAGTACAGATATTCTTGGTTCTTGAGGGTGTAGTAACCGAGATTTACTCACGACGAAAAGTGTCGCTGCAACTTACAGAGGGGATATCACTCCAACTCCGAGATTGGTCGTCGCGGTGGTTGAAGCAACTCAAGGATATAGTGGCCAACCCGGAGGCTCAGGATAGAGCGCAGGCGAGCGGTGCGTGTCAGATATTGGCGACGTATTATTACGCTGTCATGCTGGTGTCGAGGCCATTTCTGATGTATGAACTTTGTCGAAGGCTGTCTGATGGTTCGGTCAACTCTAATGGACGATCTGCTTTGACGAGTGGGAAGTCGAAACTTGCTGATGCTTGTATTGACGCGGCGAGTTTGATGGTTGATCCGATATTGGATCTCATTCAGAAGGGGATTCTTGTTGGGCATGTTCCCATTCTTGTGTAAGTCTCCCTTGACATACATTACGATCATTGGTTCTAACTGCTACAGATCCTGGCTGTTTGCTAGCTCTCTTGTGCTAGGCGTCGGCCTCCTTGGTGGTTTCGGCCGCGTTCTAGAGAAGTACACCCGCATGGCCATCCACGCTCTAGACCACTGCTCCAAACACGACACCCACGCAGGCCAATACTCCCTCATAGCTCAATCCCTTCTGACAACGGCCCTCGAGTATCTCGAAAAGCGCGAGCTCGCTGAACGACAACGACGCACCGAAAACTCAAGCCAATTGTTTGGTCTCATACCATCCGATACGATGGACTCATCACCTACCTTCACAGGCCAATCAATAACTACGCCATCCTCTAGGGGCAGGGAATCACTAGACAGGACGTTCTTACAGCATAACGGGTTACAAAACGTCGGATCTCCGTTATTCGGCGACTTGGATTCAGCCTTTCTGGGCTTGAGCGAGAGTATGATGCAGACGCCCGATCCGAGCTACTGGGGCGGACCGCTGGGAAACGAAGCTGATTCGGGGTCGGCTCTGAACTTGTTTGCACTGTTGGATGCGGGTGGCGGTATTGATCTTACCCATCATCTGTGAAACGTCAAGGACGAATCGGTTGGTGCGGAAGTTCGGAGGTGTCAGATCAGGCGGATATGTTCCTGATATCAGATCCGAGGAGGATTGCGCGTCGTGGTGTAAGATAAGAGTATGGTTGGTCCTCGGGTATGGAATGCCATGTCTAGCCGAGAGACGATAATATGCGGGATGGGATGTGATAGATCATATGGCACAATGCCTGGGAAACTTGTTCATCATGCGATTGTAATACTGTACAGTCTGCGGTTCAGAGAGAGAATGAAGAAGCTGAGATTTAAAGAATTTCCAGCAATGGATGATTGCGCACATCGACTGGCGCAATCAAACCCCTAAACACACATCACTAGACTTTCAAAACATAACAAAAAATCATGCTTCATTAACAATCATTATCTATCTTTTATCTAAGGCAAAGCCGTTCTCAAAATCTGCATAAACTTCCAAACATCCTCAAACCTCGTGTACAGCGGCACAGGCGCCACGCGAATAACACCCGGCTTTCTCTTATCACAAATCACAGCATTCTCCTCCAACGCCGCACTAACATTGTCCAACAATCCATCCTTCAACAACACACTAAGCTGCGTGCCCCTCTGCAGCGGATCCCTCGGCGTGATAATTCTGAACAGCTCGGCGTCTGAACTCTCAGCCAAGATCTGATCAAGCAGATACTCCGCGTAGGCAGTTAGCACCAGAGCTTTCGAGCGCAGATCATGCATTGTTGTCTTGTTAAACACGGATAGTGCGCCGGAGAGACTGGCGAGGTCGATGGCGGAGGGGTTGGAGAGCTGGAAGCCGCCTGCGCCGGAAGTGGGGATGAAGTTGTTGTCCATGTTGAAGCGCACGCTCTTATCGCCGCCGTACCAGCCCATCAGACGGGGACGATATGTAGCTTTGCCTGTGGCGTCGTTGAGCTCGACCTTTCCGTGGCGCTCGTGGACGTAAGCGCCTGCGATGGAGCCTGGGCCTGCGTTGATGTACTTGTACGTGCACCAGCATGCGAAATCAACGTTCCAGTCGTGTAGCTTGAGCTCCACGTTTCCAGCTGCGTGAGCGAGATCCCAACCGACCACAATACCCTTTGCTTGCGCGTAGGCTGTAATACGGGGAATGTCAAAGAGTTGGCCGGAGTAGTATTGAATACCAGGGAGTAAAAGAAGAGCAGTATCTTCAGCGTGCTCATCAATAGTCGAGAGAATCAAATCGGTTGTGATGATGTGATCCTCATTAGGATGGATCTTAACCATGCTCTTCTCAGGATCAAGACCGTGCCAAACGACCTGACTCTCAATGGCATAGTGATCACTAGGAAAAGGCTTCCACTCCAGAATAACCTTGTGTCTCTTCTCACTCGGCTTGTAAAAGCTCGCCATCAGAAGATGCAGGTTCGCTGTGAGTGTGTTCATGATGACAATCTCATGCGGAGAAGCGCCTACGAGGTCTGCGGACCTGATAGCGCAATCCTCAGCGAGGTCCTGCCATGCTGGAAGCGGTGAGTTGTCCAGAGCGCTGAAGTGCCCGTTTACTCCGATGGAAGCCCATGTCTCGAGTTGGGCGTTGAGGTATTCGCGGACTGCTTTTGGTTGGGCGCCGAGAGAGTTGCCGACGAAGTAGAGACATTGTTGATCATCGGCTGCTGAGCCGTTGCCGTTGGTATGGCCGTTGCTGTGACCATTGGCTGCGCCAGCTGAAACAGTTAGTCTAGAGCTTCAGCAGTAGTATGAGTTTACTTACGAATTGAACCGTCGAGGGCTTTCTTCTTGAGGGACTTCTTGGTCGGCAGGACAAACTCATCCCGAAGATGGCTTAGCTTATCCTGCGAGTCCAAATGGCGGGCAAACTCGAGAGAGTTGGCATCGCTGGGGAACTTGGCGGGAGCGCCGCTCCTCAGACGCTCGACGAATCCAGAAAGCTCCATTTTCAAAATTATAATAAGCAAAGAGTAGTGTGATGTAATGAACTGATGTGCTTGAGCTCGTATGATCCGTTTGTGAGTGGGATTGCGAAATCACTTTATGTTCCGTGAAGCCTCCACCAAAATTTTAGCGGAAGCACGGAAGTTTAGCGTCCATCCGCACATCCGCATCCCGACATCCGCATGGTGGACGTCATTATCCATTTTAGATATAGCGAGGTGCAGCGATTGGTCACGCGGACACAACACGGATCGGATGAGGATTTCACGGAGACCGGAGACGGAGATGAAGTATACGGAAGACGGAAGTGAGAAAAACAAGAAATAACCCATGGGAATTACAATTGTATTTTAGACTGATGCTTTTCCGAACAATTGAGATTATACATCTTCTCTACTATTTCCATCAAGCTTCTCTGCATTGAACTAAGCTCAATATGTCGCCACACGCTGTCACGTATCAACTTCCGCGCATCAAGCTCACAGCCGAACTAAAAGAGTTCGCCGTGACGAGCAATGCTTTCTTGCCTGAGCAAAGTCCCCTCAAACAATTACCCGATTCCTACTATGAGCCATGGGAGCTTGTTATTCAGCATCTCCCTGCTTTGATCAAGTACTTTGATATAAGACGTGCTGTTGATACGCTTCCCGTTCTGTCGACGGAGAGATTACGGTCTGAGGCGGAGTGGAGGAGGGCTTATTCTATCTTGGCCTTCTTGACGCATGCTTATGTTTGGGGTGGAGAGAAGCCTGCGCAGGTAAGCTAATCTAAGCTTCTGATACTGTAATGTAATGGATGTTAACAATGTTGTTTAGGTTCTTCCTCCACAAATCACCGTTCCCTTCCTCGCTGTCTCACAACATCTCGAACTCCCCCCCGTTCTCTCATACGCCGCTGCAAACCTATGGAACTTCTCCTCATCCAGCAACGACTTTACTGATCTCGACCGCCTCGACACCCTACACACCTTCACCGGCACAGAGTCAGAAAAATGGTTCCTCCTCATCAGCGTCGCAATGGAAGCTCGCGCCGGCACCATCATCCCCAAGATGATGGAAGCCCTCGAAGCTGTCAAGACACGCGACTACGACGTTATAATCTCTGCTCTGGAACAACTAAAGTCGTGCATCGACAGCGTTGGCGTCTTGTTAGAGCGCATGTATGAGAAGTGCGATCCTATGACGTTCTACTACAAGATTCGTCCGTTTTTGGCGGGGAGTAAGAACATGGAGGCAGCGGGTCTGCCTAAAGGCGTGTTTTACGATGAGGGTAATGGAAAAGGCGAGTGGCGACATCTCCGTGGTGGGAGTAACGGCCAAAGCTCCCTTATCCAATTCTTCGATGTTGTGCTGGGCGTAGAGCACATAACCAGCGGTAACAACACCGAAAAAGCCGGTGAACGAAGCTATCACGACATCGTAAAAGACTACATGCCCGGTCCTCACCGCCGCTTCCTAACACACGTTGCTCGCAAGGGGAGTATTCGCGAGCTAGCATCGCAAACACCCAGCACACCCGCGCAAGAACGTCTTCAAGCTGCCTTCACAGCAGCTACAGAGGCGCTCACGGTGTTTAGGAACAAGCATATACAGATAGTGACGCGGTATATTATTCTGCCGGCGAGGAGCGGGAGGAAGGATGGGCCGCAGAATCTGGCGAGTAGTTCGTCGAAGAAGAATGGGGAGGAGTTGACGGGGACGGGGGGCACGACGCTGGTGCCGTTTTTGAAGCAGTCGAGGGATGAGACTAGTGAGGCTGGACGGTTGGAGTAATTAATTGGTGAAGGGGGGAGAGTTTGGGAATTATGATAGAGCATAGCGATAGATGAGCGCGAAAAGCGCAGTTTCTTTGATGAATACATTTATGAACATCTACTGCCTGCGCTGCACGCTGGAGGTGAACATGTCCACTCAGAGGAACGCAACTCACGGACATTTACTCAAATCAAAGAGCCTCACTTCTTTGACAATCTCAATCTCTTCTTCTAGAAAAATTCCATGCGCCAAGGCCGTAGAATTGTCTTCCGCGTACCGCCAAACTGCTCTTGACATCCATGACTCTCCAACACCAAGACAAACGATCATCAAAAGCCTATTGCCAACCTTGGGGTAACTGTCACCCTCTTATTACCGAGTTTCCACGACCATGTCCCTGGGATTGGGTTTATCATTACCCGTAACTCCAATCCTGACCGACAATTCCCGTGCCTGACCGTTGTTGAGCCCCATACAACCCCCGTGAATTAAGTCGAAAACTCTGAACCTCTAACTCCATATGGCGCTATATTTCCCCAATGACCAAAACCCCCCACGCGTTTTCCCCACGGGCAGGAATTTTAAAATGCTGCTGCCTTGCGAGTCAGTCGGTTTTCAGTAGTGATTCCGGGCCATCTACCGTAGACAAGCACGGGTTTGGCATTCGGGCCTTTTTTTTGGCTGGTTATTGTCGGGGTTTGCACGGGCTTTGGTTGGCGAGTTCCCCTCACTTGACTCTGGGTGCTTTTGCGGAGTCTCCGCATTCTCTCCAACGTTGCAGTGTTTGGAGGCGTGTGGAGGACAGAATTGTGAGATGGCCTATGGACATTACAGCAGTCACCACGACGCCTTATCACATTCTGAGCCCTCGAGACTAGCTGTGCTAATCATTGCTATATCATTGAGTTATCTCTGGTTTTTCCGTATCGTTCTTCATCTCTGTAGATTTATCGCTCTCTCCTGAACGTCAGCCTCTATCACCCATTTCTGTCCCCCTTGGGTCTCTTCTCCAAAAAGCAAAGATCTACACTCCCAACTCCACCATCACAAACCATTGGGTCCTTGCGCATCCAGTGTGACATTCAAATTTGCAACCAGCAACCAGTCCAGAAGATCCTGCCTCAAGCGAGGGTGACTGTCAACCTCTGGGGAACCCGTGATAGTCGCCTAATCAGGCTTAACCCACGCGGATAAACCCTTACCTCTTCCCCATATTCTCCATACTCTCAGCACTCCCTCTTCTCCGCGCTACACCATGCTTGCTGCTCGATGATGTAACCCGTGTCACAACCAGCCGGTATTTTGCCAGCGGTTCATTTCTTAAAAAGGGTTCATCATGCCCAGATAGGTCAGTCTCCCTTCTCCAGGTGTTGTCGCTTGTGTGAGACTGGTAGCTCACAGTTTGTTACACTCTACAGATCAACCCACCGAGTCATCGTCACCATGGCAGACCACGCAAAGCCAGACGACCACGTCGCCTCGGCCAAGCTCAGCGTCGAGTCGCACCCCGAATCCCGCGCCGCAGCCGCCTTCGCAATGGACTCGCAGCACCGCCAGGCCGTTGAGAAGAGCATGAAGCGCAAGCTCGACACGCGCTGCGCGCTCTTCGTCCTCATCTACATCATGAACTACCTCGACCGCAACAACATGGCCGCCGCGCGCCTCAAGGGCCTGCAGGAGGACCTAAACCTCAGCTACAACCAGTATGCGACCTGCCTGAGCATCCTGTACGTCGGGTACATCCTCATGCAGGTGCCCTCCAACATGTTCATCAATCGTATCCAACGCCCGTCGCTGTATATTTCTGCGGCCATGTTGCTGTGGGGCCTTATCTCGACGCTGTCGGGTAGTGTGCACAATTTCGCTGGCATGGTCTGCATTCGTTTTTTCCTTGGTTTCGTGGAAGCTGCGTTTTTGCCTGGTGCTCTTCTGATTCTGTCGAAATGGTACACGCGACGGGAATTGACCAAGCGTAATGCCATCTTGTTCTGCGGCAACCTCATCTCCAACGCCTTCTCCGCGCTCGTTGGCGCCGGCGTGCTGTCCAACATGCAGGGCGTTCTAGGCCACGCAGCATGGCGCTGGCTGTTCTGGATCGAGGGCGCAATCACAATGGGTATTGCCATCTCTGCAGCGTTTATTCTTCCCGATCTGCCGCATAACTCGCGGGGCTTCACGGAGGAGGAGCGACAGGTTGCGCAGTTGCGTATGATTGAGGATGTCGGCGAGGCAGATGAGGATTCTGCTGAGGAGAGCGCTTTCTACGGTCTTAAGCTTGCGGTCAAGGATCTCAAGATCTACATCATGATGTTGACCTTTACTGCTTATGTCGTTGGTCTTTCGTTCAATGCTTTCTTCGTAAGTCAATTGATGTCCATCGCATGCGCGTCGCTAACAATTGAATAGCCCAGTTTGACAGAGACGCTTGGCTTCGGATACGTGCCTACTCTGTTGATGAGCGCTCCTCCATGGGTGTTCTCTTGTATCGTCTCGGTCATCAACGCCTGGCACTCTGACAGAACCCAAGAAAAGGTCAGTCCAATTACCCATGACGTTGCGCAGTCACACTAACAGCAAATCAGTTCTGGCACATCGTCGGCCCAATCGGCATCGGCACGACAGGCTTCATCATCAGCATGGCGACCGAGAACGTCGCAGCGCGCTACCTCGCCCTCTTCCTCCAAGCAGCATCCTACGCGGGCTTCATCGTCTTCTACTCCTGGATCAGCTCATCCTTCCCGCGCCCGCCCGCCAAGCGCGCCGTCGCCATCGCCATGATCAACGCCTTCAGCCAGCTGGGCAACGTCGCGGGCTCGTACGTCTGGGACCTCAAGGAGAACGGGTACCGCAAGAGCTACGGCATCGTGCTGTCCATGTTTGGCGTCACGGTGGTGGGATGCTACATCTTCAGGCTGGTGCTGATCGACCTCAACAAAAAGCTCGAGAGAGGAGAGGCCGCTTGGGAGACGCGCCGGGATGTGGCTGCGCATACGGCGGCCGTCGAGGTCATGGACAGCCCCGACGAGGCTTTGAGGATGAAGCGGGATTTCCGATACCTTATTTAAAAGCGGCGACGTCTGGGCACGTCTGGGCATGCATGCATGCATCAAGGGTTATATTAGACTCAATGTAAATAAGACAAGTTTCTGTATGATGCTCTCCATGTCCAATTGAATGTTGTTTGGGTGATATTCTCAACAAGTGGCTTCATATATTCTGCAACCCCTCTTTTACAACATTTTCCGTATTCTGTCTCGGTGTGATAAGCATTACATGAACAATTCGCACCCGCCAAATTGATGACTCTAGCATTGATGATACGCGATAAGCATTACTCAGTATTATCTATCCCTCTTGTCTTTGTTAAGTCAGCATTTGGTGATGCTAACTCATCATCGCGAGTTCAATCTAGGGTAGCTTTTTTTCTGTCGGACCGGGTTCAATTTAATCGTCTGACACGGAACACGTTGACGCGTGCTCAGCCAATCCAACAAGGTGCAGTCCTCTCAAGCTAAACCGAATGGGGAGCGGTGAAGCCGGGCGTTCTGCGGGGCCGCTCTAAGCAAGGAAGAGAGAGGGGGAGAGAGGGGAGCTTGAGACGGGAGAATGACGCTCGGTTTATCCACTCTCAACTCCATTCGACTCTATTCTCGGTGGTATTTGGCAAGATATAAGATTCAATTATGGATCAATGATGAAAGAATTCGTCTACTGATTCAGTTGCTGTTGCAATTGACCATCAGAGACTGATAGAGGGGTTGGTATTCACCCCGCCTCGCTGTATGTATGTACGTCCACGTCTCACCACTCAATACAGAGTCCAATTGGTTAAAAAAATCATCACACAAGACAGTTCACATGGGGGTTCATGCGACTATCCCACCGAGACTTGTCCTCTGCCTAACTAAGCATGTGCTCAACCCAACAGACTTTGGCTCTGTTACCCCTCGACGCGTCTTTTCCAACACGGTAGCAGCAACAATGGAGGGGCTACAACGCATTGAGAGTCTGATAGTGGATACTCTTCTCTTTGTAATCGCCGATGCCCCTCGTTCTTGGTGTCTGTGTGTCTAGCTCGAGAAGCACTGCATGGTCTCTATGCTTCCATGACATCACCGGACCCATGCCCCTCCATTACAGCTCAGCTCCTTGGGCTTGCTGCTTTTGTTTTCGGCGCCACGCCATGATCTGAGTAGACACTCAATGCCGTACAAATAGTCTAGCATCTGCCCATCCCATTTCCCCTCTTCCCCTTCCATCAATCTCTCTATTATTTATTTTTTAGTACCCAAGACACTTTATCACCGTCACAATGGTTCAGCAAATCCCCAAGGCCAACCACATCCTCGACCTCCTCAGCCTCAAGGGCAAGGTCGTCGTCGTCACCGGCGCCTCCGGACCCCGCGGCATGGGCATCGAGGCTGCCCGCGGCGCTGCTGAGATGGGCGCCGACGTCGCCATCACCTACGCTTCCCGCAAGGAGGGCGCCGAGAAGAACGTCGAGGAGCTCACCAAGGAGTACGGCGTCAAGGCCAAGGCCTACAAGCTCAATGCTGCCGACTACAACGACGTTGAGCGATTTGTCGGAGAGGTTGTCAAGGACTTTGGCAAGATTGACGGTTTCGTCGCCAAGTGAGTTTCCCCTGCCATTGATACAGGGTCAATTGATGCTAACGTCTTCAGCGCCGGTGCTACCGCCAACGCTGGTGTCATCGACGGCTCTGCTGCCGACTGGGACCACGTTATCCAGATCGACCTCAACGGCACCGCCTACTGCGCCAAGGCCGTCGGCGCCCTCTTCAAGAAGCAGGGCCACGGCTCCTTCGTCATCACCTCCTCCATGTCCGGCCACATCGCCAACTACCCTCAAGAGCAGACCTCTTACAACGTGGCCAAGGCCGGCTGCATCCACATGGCGCGATCTCTCGCCAACGAGTGGCGCGACTTTGCCCGTGTCAACAGCATCTCCCCCGGATACATCGACACCGGCCTGTCTGACTTTATCGACGCTGAGACCCAAGAGCTCTGGAGGAGCATGATCCCCATGGGCCGCAACGGCGATGCCAAGGAGCTCAAGGCTGCGTATGTGTACTTCTTGTCTGATGCTAGCACTTACACTACTGGCTCTGACCTTGTCATTGACGGTGGATACACTTGCCGATAAATGGCTCATGTCTTAATGATGTTGACGATACCAAACAAATAACTTAGTAAAAGTAAATAAATATAATGAATGACACAATTGTCAATCCACTGTGGATGTGTTCCTGGCGTGCATGTACTTGCAGTAGCGAGTAACGGCCTTATCAGATGGCGCTAGAAAATTCACCGACCTCAAGAACCCACTTGACACTTCACGATGCCTGCTAGTCTAGTCGATCACAACTGTCATCTCGATGACTACATCTCGATTGATGCCAATCCCATTCTTAATATCTTACACCGAGTCATTACTATACTAATCTTACACTTGGGTATCTCCATCGCTTGCAAAACTGACCGACGCATATGATTTACTGTCTTTTCTCCCACCTTTTGTCGATGATGTTGTCCCAACTCTTGTCGCCGACGAAGCCGTCGTACATGTATTTGCCGTCAAAAGTCCACCTTCGTCGTTCAGTTCAATGGCCTGCGAGTCCCCCACCGTAATAGTCGCAAGCGATCGATGGACGAATATTTTTCTGCTGTTTTGTCGCGGCTCGGTTCCCTTCCTTGCTCTGTATCGCGATATTATATGTCTCACTAGATGCCGAATGTGCGGCATGCAAGCGACCATGACGCCGACCGAAATCTCCACGTTGGACCAGATAAAGGCTGATTGTGCGTGTGCCATTGGTTAAAATGTTAGCTCGCGCTGAAGCCAGTGACTGGAAGTATTTACCTGTCAAGTCCTGGGAGAGGAGAAAGGCTACAAGTTCGCGGACTCGAATCGCAGCGACAATTGTAAGACTACACTGTTAGCAATAAATCAGAATGTACTTCCTGGAACACTTACAATATCCCCACGCTGAACATGCTAATCACACCAAGCTTCTTTTTCAACTTCAATCCCATCCCCCAGAGCTGCGTCATGGGCAGAATGAGCATCCAGATATCCAGCACCAGATTTATCCCCGCAAGCGGCAGAGTGAAATTGGTGAACCCGGTCAGAATAAGATGGCCCTTCTTCTGCTGCCACCCGTTCCAGAAGAGTGAAAATGGCTGGATCTGGAAGAAGACGAAGATGAAGAATCCTACCCAGATAAGAGCGTTAAAGACCATGGTGCATTTGACCACGATTCTGAACTTGTGGTCGGGAAAGATTCGGAGGAAGAAGCAGAGGATTGCTGCTTTGACAAGGACTAATGCTGTCAGGTACAGAACTTCGATGACGATGAACAACTGAGAGAAGATATTAGTTTAGCCAGTACGAGTTACAGCGATCCTGTCTCGGTCTAACCTTGAATATCAGTATGATCTGCTTATCACTTATAAACCACATGTCAAGACCAAGTCCCAATGCAAGCACTGAAAAAGTCCCAAGTCAGCAACTGGCTTGAAGATTGGGGAGCAAAAGGCAAGACTTACTGACTTGCAGCACGATATAATACGGAATCGTAACTGCCTATTACTGTTAGCACTCGTCCAGCAGCGCATGGTAAATGACTTACAACCGATAAAGATATCAGGGTATCGTCAATCCCCCACGTAAGGCCAAGCCGGAATTTCGTTACTATCCTCAAGGCGAAGAAGACGAGCGCAAATGCAAAGACGACGGTACTGTTCACTCGATACGACGTTGTGTTGTTGGTCGGTGGGATCCCGCACGCAGCCGACGATTCTTTGATGAAGTCTTTCTATGCGTTAGCAAACCTGAACCCCTTCTTCTTGGAACTACGCACCCATTGTCTGTCTCATAGAGCACTTCACCATCAAGCAAACACCCATTGCTTTCGCAAACGGCTTGCTATTACACATCGCCTCCTGTCCCAGCTCTGCATATTCCTTGTTGCTTAGAAGCTCGGTTAGACAGTCGATCTACTACCCGTCAGCGACGATTTCATCAAGTATAACGCCCGTAGTACTAACAGCACATTTTGGTGCGTTGGCGAGCATAGAATCAGGAGACTGAGCCGCCGCCATACTATACAGCAGGCATATCGTCCCCAAGATGAGAAACCGCCTGCTGATCGCCATGGTGGAATAAAGTCGCCGAAACGGAGAACAAAGACCGGGGGGAGGGTCGCACAGCGTTTTAAACATGCTGTGCAACCCAAGGATACTTTGTGGCACTTCGGCAGTGGCTGCAGATTGCATGCATTTGATGCTGTGAATCGTAGCACAGGTACAACCATCCAATACGCTGGGTCCGGGAATTCCGATGGGAGCGTGCCGAATACCTGGTTGTGCTAAGACATTGACGTTGGTGGAGGTATTGCGCTAGGGCTGAAGTTGAGAATGGGGTGCATTCCTGAGCGCCTCTGACCAGGAACCGTCATGACAGAACGCACAGTCGCCACTAATTTATCTTCTTCTTATAAGTCTTTAACCGTGAATTAAATGCACTGATTGTATCTTCTTGTCATATTTCTTGCTGCTCGTAGATGTGACAATCTTCATCCTTACAAGCTAAGACCAATGCTTGCCCCAAACGGTGTAACCATCCCCAACTTCCCCAGGGACGATCACTGAATATGATTGGTTCCCAGCACCACGGAAAGCAGACCAAAGCAAAATTGGAATTCGGGTATCCCACCACGATCTGACAATAGGCGATCTTATCCGCATTCTCTCTAGAAACCAGCCGCAGCTATTGTCAGGACAAACAAGGCCCTTGGCTTAACGTCCTTGTGCGACGCTGGAATGGGGGAATAAGAGATGTTTGTCTGCGCCCAGGAACTAAAGGCTATTGTCGACGCCACGGCACGGGGGCGATTGACGAGTCGTGTACCAGCAGAGGCAGACCCAAGAGATATCTGGGAACCAATCGTCGGGACCGACGATTTCGATCTTGACGATTGGTTGCCAGGACTTTGTTGGTTGAGTGCTCAGATGCACAGACTTGTTTAAGAAACGTAAATCGGGGGTGATGCCCGTTGGAATCAGGCACGTATAGATAAGCAGACTCTTGGCATAGATTTAATCGTTCCAGACCCCCAGCCAGACCCCCAGCCAGACCAGCGCCGATAATTAGTTGGCCAATGCTCATAACCCTAGAGCAACGTATGTCAGCGCGCTCGTGACCATCAGAAATGTCAATAACATGTTGTCCCCTGCAAACTTTCTGGGGCCGTTTCTCGAGACACCAATTAACTGTCGGTTTATTTCAGACTTGGTTGGTAGCCACTTACTCTCACTTAAGAGGCCTCAGAACGAAGGGGCAGTTGGACTGTTGTAACGGGACAACGCTGGAGATCTGTGGATATTACAGATACTACATTATGTCAGTTTGTGGCTCAGAGAAACTTGACAACTCTAGACGCGGCAGTTACAGTAAGAGTGATTGAATGTCTGCCACGTTATTAGGTTAGACTTCGTTCTGGTCTTAACTATATAAAATAGACTAGAAATAACATACTTATGATTATTTAAGAAATAAATGTTAGACTTAATATTATGTTTTATTGGCCAAGCTTGCAAATACAGTATAGGAAAACTGCCGGAGCCTACCCTAGACTTGTTCCATTGCTACTAATCACTCGAACTATCTTCATGACTGAGATGTAGAACCATCGTTTGGCTCTAACATGTTAAACCGCTAGGCATGCATGACTTACTCCCTCGAAATTTCTTTTAGAAACATAGTCTACTCTGTAGCTGTTGAGACCATATCAAGACAGCCATCAGCATCCTCTCTTACAGTTCAATCTCACTTAAAAACGAGACAACAGAAGCCCGGTTACTGCAATGCTTGTAAAGACTTACTAGTTCATGAGCACTGTTTACCCAGGTACAATACCGTGAGGCTCCGAGCAAGAGTTTCATCTTGTCTTGGACAGCTTTGTGCGCTACAGCTTACCCAAATGTTTGACTGTAGCTGCCTTGTCGACTCAATTACATTCGTTCTCATTTCAATCTCATTAAATCTCATGAAAAATGGCTCCCCAGTATTCCATCTGAGCCTAGAAGACAGACTTTATGAAACTCCAATGAGCTTGGTTAATAAAAAGTGAAGAGAGCAATCATTCACCCAAGCTCTCATTCACGGGATAGGACAAAATCACATCATTCACCATCGGTCAGCTGGAAATTCACACATAAGATCTCACGTCATAGTCTCGAGTGATGAGCAAACAAACCAAGTAATTTCAAGACCAAAAAGCTGGCTCGTATAGCCATATTTATGGTTCGGCCGAGTCATGCATGGGGCCTCGACTTGTCATATTCCGCTTATCCACATTGGCAGTGGTGAGGACGGAGGAATACGAGCGCTAACCTCAGCAGAGTCAAGCCTCATTCGTCACTGAACGGGTGGACCACGTACATGAAACCACCCCCTGTCGATCGCAGTTCTCGTTGGTTCTGGAGACTCAGGAGAACAATTTAATTTTCCGCGGATTGTACTATTGTAGTGGCTCTGGTGAAATGAAATGCAGGAACTTCTGCAATACGGGGAATATGGTGTTGAGCAAAAGAAGGAGGGAGAAAAAAAAAAAAAGGAGGTGGAGATTGCGCAACTCAATTGGGAATGTCACATCAGCGTCCATGGGTCGCACGAGACATGGCCACCCTGAGGAATACGGTTTTTGGGTTCATCTGAGATCAAAGTTGCTATACGGCGGGACGAATCCCACCCGCTCGCTGCCTTACGGTAATCTCGCCTGTGTAAAAATAGCCAAATTAAGATGTTGAAAAAGGTTACGAGCTGGGCATTGACAGCTCAAGCTTGGACGATGGACCTCGACAGCCTTACCTTGCCTCCAGCTGACGGCAAAGAAGCACGGTATCTCAACTTTCTCAAAACAAACAATTGAATTTGGATTCCCCTTTTGCGTAACCCGTATTGCCGATATCCTCGATCACACCAGAGATCTTGACTGCAGTACTCCGTACTCCGTATGCAGCCCTCATTTAGCCTTAGACTCAAGACTTCGTATTTCTGAATTAGTTGCATAAAAATGAAGCAACTTGACGTCAACGATTGGACAAAAAAGCCTCATCAACAAACGAACATCCAAGATCTTGGAACTGATGACCTGGCCAATATCTTGGATTTTGAGCCGCTTGGACCGTGACAATAACGGTCCATTTTTTTATCCTTGATTTTGGAATGCTACTCCGTAGAAACTGAGGATATACCCGATCGATTTGTCTTCGATTCCCGCATTCCTGTCGGGCAAAACGGTTTCGGCTCCGCTTGTCGCGTGGAGCCAAGGCCAAGTTCTGTTCCTCGGCAGCAAACTCCGAACCTTGACAAGGAACATGGTATCCTTCCGATGTCGACAACTGTTACCCTGAAGCTTATAATAGGATTTCTGCTGTGGAATTCAATTCGGCGATGGTGTTATCTCTCGAAATGCCGCCCGCTAGAAGCAGGCAGAATTAATCTGCCGAATCTAAACTGTGATAATTTCACTTTGAAGGTTCTGCGCCAATGATTGCCGGCGTTTATGTACGGAGAGATTTGTTGTTGACAATTGAACAACTCACCTTACTTGTATGCAAGCGCCAGCCGAGTGATACTGCATGCGAATGCAGGAACAGGGATGCACAGACTCTAATGCGCATCGTCGGTGATAAGAAAATACCGTATTGGACGGTGACAAGAGCGCTTCAATGTTGGCGTGCTTTCTCAGTACTTGATGGAAAAGGAGTTCTCAACAGCCAAGGAAGTTTATCGTGTAGTCAAGCAAGGGTGTCAATCGTAACTTTCCCGCCATTCTCTCGGCATCGTCTTGTCATCAACCGACTATGATTACCAAACAAGGATTAAACGGAACTCGCCTCGAAATGCTACCTTGATCATCCAGAGTGGATTTTGCCTGATGCTACCCATTACCAACACCAACAAAGCACCAACAAAACACATCGTTTGGCTGACATACTCCAAGACAGCATCTTCTCCACTGTATTTTCATGCAACAATCCCGTCACATTCAACGTGTTCCGCTGGCCAACCTCGAGATTCAGTGCGAGATTTTTAGTGGCAGAATGGGGAGATAAGCAGCGATCTACGGAATACAGGGAACCTTTCCCCCCCCTCGTGTATGTGGGGGCATCGGCCGTCAAGCGCACCGTGTGCCAAGGGCAGCGTTTTTGTATACGAGAGCCCCACGAATCAACCAGAAGATGCAAGACCACTTGGCCAGGCAACATGGCAGGGGGTGCAGATCACCCAAAAAGTCCCCCCTCATCAGTGAATTGGCAGGTAAGGAGTCAAGGGAGTACCGGCACGGCAGACCACTGAGACAGCACTACAGCCCGCGTCAGATCATTAACCAGCCCAAGTACTGAGCTAACGCAGGTCGTTGGTCAAACGTTAGTTACCCCGCAGGCTGACTCCACTGAGACAAGTTGACTCGAAAATTTACGGGTGATACGGTTGCTGTGCCTGAAAGGTAGTACTAACCAAGCGGCGTGTTTTAATTAACTTTATCTTAAAAAAAAACCGGCGAAACGCTCTGGTAGCCTATTAACGGCTCACAACCAAACGTTTTCCCCCCTTGCTTGCACCGTGCACCAACCGTAATAGACGAACACGATGGGCGCCCCGTCACATCCGAACTTGTTCATACGGTCGCAGTCAACATCGTGATCTCGAGCATGGATGTAATTTTATTATGGGTCCCTGTGAGCCGCCCGCATAGGAGTACATACAACTTTACCCAACCAACCTTTTCTTTCCTGCTGTTATTACATCACGTTACCGGGATGAACTATGGAGAAGAGCCCGTATTCCCCTTCTGGCCCTACAGGTACATGCGCAGTTGGGCCGATAGAACACGAGGGAGCCAAGATGATAAGATCCTGGGGTGTGTTGTCAAAGGGGGGAAGAGCACCTTGCATCGAGTATAAGAGTCTTGAGCGTTTCCCCAAGAATTGTTTCCGTTTTTCTTCACCCACCATTCGTTTAACCAAGCTTCACTCGTTTATAGCATTCGTTAAACTAAATCTTTCAAGATGCGCGGTCTCGTTATTCTCAGTGCGGCTGTCAGCCTCGCTAACGCTGCTGTTGTCGAGAGGAACTACCCTGTTCCTGGACAGGAGTACCCTCCTCCTGCCGTCGAGAAGCCTTCCACCCAGCCTTCCAACGAGTACCCTCCTCCTCAGGCTACCCAGCCTTCCAATGGTGGTGCCTATCCTCCTCCTTCGGAGACCAAGCCTGTGACCCCTCCCAAGGAGACTCAGCCTGTGACCCCTCCCAAGGAGACTCAGCCTGTGACTCCTCCTAAGGAGACTCAGCCTACTGTCGTTTACCCTCCTCCCGAGAAGAGCACCGGTGTCTACCCTCCTCCCGAGAAGAGCACCGGTGTCTACCCTCCTCCTGAGAAGAGCACTGG
>JAAOAK010000407.1:0-93178 GCA_013396175.1 Fusarium denticulatum | reverse complement strand
GTGTCGAGGTAACTGGGAGTGGAAAGTGGGCGCTGGGCTTGTGCTTTCCTGAGGTGATGGACGCTGCCTCAGTTGCTAAGTGTAAAAAAAAGAGTGCCTGGGGTTGGGCATTCGCCAGGGGTGGGAGGGTACTTGTGGTTCTGCGGGCAGCTCGGGCAGAGACCAAGTACCTTGGAGAATTCAACGGAGCGCCTCCAAGGACAAGCGGGTACCTCCAAATTATATGCTGAGTGCCCTTCTATCCAAGTACCGACAGCAAACGGAAGCGATCCAAACGCCAGACGGACGGGAACAGTGGAGGACGGGGAGAGACCCAGTATAAGGTAGATAGATATAAGTAGGTTGATCAACGTACGTCAAACTCTTGCTGCAATTATCAAACGCGACGGGTACTCGCCGTTTGGAGCTTCTCAAAGCAGATGGCACAACGGCCGAGTAGAAATGAGGTGCTTTGTTTGATGGAGGAGGAAAAGAAAGGTGTGAGGGCGAGTAAAAGGGAGCAAGACAGAGGTTGTGGGTGAAAAACGTGGTCGGTCCTTGATTTGGGCGGTAGGAATCCCTCCAGTCAGTGAGTGAAGGAAAAGGAGGAGGACGGATCAAACTTTTCTTCTTACTTCTTCCCTGTGAACCGCTCCCTGGAACTTTATCAATTGAGAGAGTCTATGAACAACGGCCACTCAATCGTGTGAAACATTTATTTATTTTTATTAGACATTTCCCAACTACAGCATTTTGATATAGCCCTCTCCGCATATCAGAATTGGTACCAACAGTCAGTGATGCACCTCCGATGGTTAGATGCATGCAATTTACAAGTACAGCAGACCTTGCTCCAAAACGGTACAACACAAATTACAAGGCTGGCCGTCTGTCAAAAGCTTAGGTTTTCCTGGGACCTGGAGACAGATCCACCAAATTGGGATGCCTTGACTCCTTGCAGCTAAAAGGAATCGGGACGGTCGATCTTAAGAACGAATGGACGCATATAAGCGAATCCAACGTGAACATTGAAGTCAATTGCGAGACGTTGAAAACCCTCGAGATTCTGTCAGAATTGACTATTTTAGTCCCTCATTGTTCTCCGTGATCCTCTTCAAAGACATTCGACTTGGCCACAAACTACCGAGACCGGTTTGATGCACATGGAACATGTACAGAAGGGAGGCTGGCTTCTAACCGGGGTTAAGCACAGGGCTGCCAACGTGCCCTGTGAGGCTCAGTAAGCCCAGCGCGTCTCAGCGACGCTCAGCGGCCTAGACCGCAGCTGTAGTGGATGCTCTTCAGGGGCTCTCAACCAAGGTTTGCACGTTAGCGGAGCCGAATGATCATAGGTCGCGTCACCCCACACAATGGACCCTTGATCTGAAGGACGCGCCCTGGGGCTAGACGGTCTTCCTCGCCATTGGCGCGCTGAGTTTGTCGCGTTACATTCTGGTACGTAAATTTCATACCAAGGTGCGTACTTTCTAGACCGATACTTAAAATTTCGCCGGTCTTGAGACCTCAGGCATGATGTCGGAGACAAAACGGTAGCCCCTTTGCCTCAGGCACATAGTTCCCGTCATTATGGTCTGAGCCTGTGCCCAAGGGAGCAAGAAAACTTCTGAAGATCAGCCGGGATGCCAAAATTAACTGGTCAAAAGGCTGATAAGATTTGCCTGAAGTTACCTGAATCATTCATCACTTATTCACAAGGCCCTAGGTTTTCTTGCCTTCTTTAGGTACCTCCACTAACAAATCCCGTTTGACTGCCAATTGATCGTCTGCCGTTTCGCGGGGATTTGACGCTATCAATCTACTGAAATCTGCCCCTTGTGGGATAGAGCTTCAGCTCTTCATTGTCCGGCGGGGTTGAGATACAATCAAAATTGCGTTTGTGAATAATCGACATTAAGTTTGTGTCGTTTGCTGATTAACTCGTAATGTAGGTTTGTGAAAGCCCAGAGAAATTAAACCCAATATCCATGAGATATACCGACTCTCATCACCCAGTAAAACGAGTGCAAAATGTTTCATCTTAATATTCTGACTCTATCACTAATGGCGTGAGCTCAATCAACCGGCACTTCCAGCCTAGCACGTGGCTGACAGCTGTCTTCCATGGGTATCTACACGTGCCATGATCCCAAGCCAACTCTCGCAAGATTGCTAAAACGAAGTTTGTTCCGTAAGTAAGTTTGCTTCCATGCCAATCGCCATGATCGGCACAATCTCACCGTCGATGCCGTCAACGATCATTTGGGGGCATCTCCCCCTGAAAATCTAGAATTTCTGATAGCCATCCATTCATCCATCCATCTGTGTCCTGCAATTGCTAAATCATCATCAAATAATCATATTCATAGCTCCCCCTTTTGCGTCTCTTAGTCATCCTCCGGGGGCAGTTCATCGTCGATGTATCGAATTAGCGATACCCTCATCTCTGTGCTATCGTTGCCCCGCAGAATGTCACTGACGAAATGAGCTTCAACTTGCATTTGCACCATCTCCAAAGCTCCTCGTAGCACTCCACACAGGATGTTGGAGTACCAAAGTTGGTCTTGCGCTCGGCCATCGTCGGGAAGCTCGACAAAGTCGGCCAACGGGTTCTCTTCGAACACCAGCGAGAACTGGTCATTTTCGCTTGTCCAATTCATCACTTGGGGAGTAATGTTGAGGAATATCTTGAATCCAACCTAGTTCTCTCGTTAGCCAATGTCCAACACTACGCCTTAAGTCTCCCTACCCTGGAGATCATTTCTGCTGTCTCACGAAAGTTGGCGCATCGCTTCATGGTGTTGGATTTCGCGAGATAGTCCTCAATGAGTCGCAGGCCAATGTTGTAACCCATCTTGTCGAGTTGCTTGTTCACCTCGGCATAGTCGCTCTCGTAATCCTTGCATAGTTGTGCGACGATAGTTCCATAGGTTAAGGTGACGAGCTCAGCGTTGACCTTGTCGATTCGAGTTCTGTTGCTCTGTTAGAGAGGCGCTCCGTTGGGGCTCAGGCTGTCATCGCTTACTTCCAGATTCTAGAACGAGGTTAGTATCTGACAGTAATTTAGGGACGGGATAGTTATCATGATGGACTTACTCTTCGCCCACACGGGACGCTTTGTTGGCCGCCATTACTGCAGCTGTGAGGGAGGGGCTGTGGAGGAGTTCAAGGACAGCAACCGAACTCTACAATCAACAGGACGTTGGCGCAGAGTAAAAAGATTGTAGAAATGGAAGAGACTCCAGTATCATACGCAAACAGAGCTATGTCGATGTAGCTTGAACCAGGGAGGTGAAGCAGTAGCGCCAACACCGCTCTGGAATGTCGGTGCACGGAGGGTTGAAACGCCGACCTCAGGAACAATCTTCGGCCCGGCCACCAATCATTTGCAGGAGCTCGATTTACTTTGCATGAAGCCCACCACCGTCGTCAAAAGTGAAGCAACAGGAAGCTTCAAGCTCACTTGACAGCTCCAGAACTCGACAAAAGTTGGCGCATTTGCATAATCAGCGTCGCATATAACCCTTCTTTCTCTTGATACCCTTTCAGCTTCGCCATGTCCGCCGAAAAACGTCCTGCCGATGGAGATCCCAGCTCTTCTCAATCGCTCGTGAAGCGACAGAATGTCAACTCTTCTACAGGCGCTCTTGCGCGTCTAAACGCGTCAAGCAATGCGCTGGTACAATCTGTATGCTCGAGACTGTTTAATTGTCGAGGTCGCTGGACTGACTAGTGTAGGCGCCTAGAACAAGCGGGCTTCAAGCTCCTGTTATGGAACTGTCAGGACACTCGGGCGAGATCTTTGCAGCAAAGTTCGATCCTACAGGCAATCTCATTGCTTCTGGTGGGATGGATAGATCTCTAAGTGAGCAAAGAACAATACATCCTGGGCGACAACGAACTGACTTTGGTAGTGCTTTGGAGAACCTATGGCGATTGCGAAAACTACGGAATATTAAATGGTCACCGCGGTGCCATTCTGGACTTACAATGGTCACGCGACTCGGAAATTCTATATAGTGCATCGGCTGACATGCACCTTGCGAGCTGGGATTTGACGTCAGGCACACGAATTCGCAGATATGTTGGGCACGAGGAGGTTATCAACACGGTGGGCATCAGCAGACGGGGAGAGGAGATACTTGTCAGTGGTAGCGACGACTCGACAATTGGAATCTGGGATCCTCGATCGAAGAACGCCGTCGACTATATCCAGACCGAGTTCCCCATCACCGCCATTGCTGTATCCGAGGCTGGTAACGAGATATACGCAGGCGGCATCGACAACGATATTCGAGTATGGGACTTGCGAAAGAAGTCGGTGATATACTCAATGCTCGGTCATTCAGACACCATCACCTCATTGCGAGTTTCGCCAGATTCTCAATCACTTGTCTCATACGCCATGGACTCTACAGTTCGAACATGGGATATCAGACCTTTTGCACCAACAGAACGACACATCCGAACTTTCGACGGTGCGACAATGGGCATGGAGAAGAATCTTCTCGGAGCAAGCTGGGACTCAGAAGGCAAGAGAATTGCAGCAGCATCGGGAGATGGAACAGTCATGGTCTGGTCAAGCGAGACAGGCAAGCTCGCTTACAAGCTGCCCGGTCACAAGGGCACAGTCAACTGCGCAGAGTTCTCGCCAAACAAGGAGCCTATTCGTAAGTATTCTGCTGATCATCTTCGAGGCGGTGAACTAACAAGTTTCAGTACTTTCTGCATCGTCAGACCGCACAATGCTGCTTGGCGAGTTGAAATGAGGAGGATAGGCAATAACCCGATATTCTAATCTACTACCCGTAAGCTCCCTGGCATATTGAATCATGAGATGCGCGCTCCCGTGCCAGGGCTCAGTATTCTGGTAACCTTTACGCCATTGAAGCTTACCATTGAGGGCGTACCAAGGGAAGGACATCACCTCACCCTCACCATGGCTGAATAGTGTAGCCGTTAGGATGACGCAGGGAGCTTTGTGTAACTAAATCTCTCCAATATTGCCAGGGAGCATGAATATTCAATCTGGGGAAGCTCTGGAGACGGCTAGAAAAGCGGATTACAGCATGCACAAAGTTCTTGAGATAACATTGGGAAGGGTGAAGGAGGCGTTTATGGTTTGTATCAAAAGATGAGACACGAGCTAGGGGCGCGCATGTAGTTGTTTATGCTATATGTGCAAATAGTCGATTAATAGTAAGCCCTTGAAGAAACAAGCCACATCAAACACGATCAAAACTTGAGGGAGATGTTGTCTTCCAATGAAGTTAGCTGTATGTAACCCTTCCTCAGACGCTATCCAATTATCGTGAGGTTGCAGCTGCATAAAGCCAGAATACTTGGGTTTCAGGTTCATACCCCTGGTTGGCTGTGAGGCGCTCCAAGCAAAATGCGGCGTGCTTCGATACGAGACGTTCAGATACAACAAGACAAAAAGGCTATGAAACTAATAACTTCATGATATAATTTGTCACGATTTAAGCATAACATCAAGTCATTGTGAAAATATGTGACAGCATCATCTTGAGCTGAAGGTCGACGACAGACCTCAAGAGATAAGCCGCATATCGACTAGCTCTGAAGCTGGTTACCCCTGGATAGAGCTCGGACTGGATAGTAATTTGTAGATCTCCACCTCCCACGTTTTTCCAACACACACGGGACGTCCAATCCAATGATCCATCATGGCTAGAGCAAGTTCTCAACTGTAGCAGGTTAATTTCGTGGAAGCCAACCACAACTCATGGCCGCAAACAGCTGTGAATCGCAATCACATTCTCAATCCCTGTTGTTTATGTCCATCCTTCAACAGCTGAACCTGGGCTCCTCCTTGCAGAGGGGGACATCCATATCCCTGACACGGTTTGTCCCTTTCGGAGGACCCGTAGAGCTAAGGTTTATGAACATGGGTCCTTGAACCTTTCAGTTCAATCAAGGGGTCGTAAAAGGGAACGTCGTGTGAAAACGACAAGACAAACGACGGGCCATCTGCCCACTAACATAATTAGATCATGACTGAAGCCGGGGCCTTTTCTGCTTTATCGAAACCTGACCCTCTTTTTTATTGTCTCTTGTCGCCGTCTTCGTTCGTTCCCTTTTTTTGCGGGTGTTGTCTCAGAAAAAAGAAAGTCAAGACAGGTTCTTGAACCCTTTTTTGTTATTTACTTGTTGCATATCTTGTTCCTTCTCTACTAATAATGACCGAGATGGTACAAGTTTTCATGTTGAGCGTGTAGTCTTTATCGTATGTTCCTTTTTTTTATGTTATCCCGTGGACTTTGTTGAAAATTCACGATAGCGCCGCCTTAGTCGCTTTTACCTGAGTCGTAACGGATCTATATACTGCCTCGGGTGCCCCCGTCGAAATATGGACATGAACCGTCCTGACATGGAGAGGCTTCGGGCTGATCTTATACAACGATCAAGGATGGAGCGAGGTAGTAGTCCAAATGGAGGCGATGTTAACCTCGACGTCAATGTTGATGTCGAAGCTCAACACAGTATACAAGAACCTCGTTCGAGTCCTGCGCCCCTATCACGGTTGTTGAGTCGGAGAGAACCTGCTTCAATGACGGGACAAGCTCATCTCGCCGAGATCGAGAGCGTCAAGTCTCAAGACTCGAATACGAATCGCCCTGCTGGCTCTCGAAGATTTGCTGTACCGGGGTTCCTGCGAATATGGGGACGTAACAACACCACACCAGAATCCGACGATATTCGCCATGCTACAGCTTCTCCCGCGCCGCTTCTACCCATCGCTGAACCTCAATCGCCGACAAGACCGGAGCCTGTGGCTACACCTTCAGAATCGAATCGATCGCGACGTCAAAGGCGACAACGAACTCCTCCTCAAGATCCATTGGAAGCGCATCTCTCTGAAATCCTGGGTGGATCAACCATTAGACGACATCGAAGACGGAGGGAATACCATGAACGAGAGCGCGATCGCCATAGGTCGCGAAGAAGTCATCAGCGACATCCCAAGTTCTTCCTGGGCTGTATACCATGGGTTCGATCGAGGCGTATGAGAGCACAGATCCTGAGGTGTTTGACTTCAGGTCTGTTTCTTATAATTCTCGTCACTGTCTGTAAGTCACGACCCAATTGTACCGCCTGTGTAATTGCGATACTGATCAGGAATAGACCTCGCCCTCTCAATGACACACAAGGTCAACACGCGCGAGATGAACATCATGCTCATTCTTGTCGTCTTGTTCGCCGCCGCCTTCTTCTTTCACGGTCTTATCAGACTGTGTCTCCTAATAGTTAAAAGTAATCGCGAGGCCGCTGAGCGAGCAAATCGACCTCCTCGGTATCGTGCGCCTCGATATGCCGTACCTCCTGTTCCCATTCCTGTTGTTCTTGCGCAGGATGAGGAAGCTGTCGGTATGGAGAGCGAAGCTACAAAGACACTACCACCAGCCTATGGACGATGGCGCGAGACAGTGGTATGTATCTAGCCTTTAACTCTTGACTGGATGACGCTAACAATGTCCAGCGAGTTGATCCAGATCGTTTGTTCTGGCAACGCAACGAGGCCGTGGACCTTTCTCAGATAAGACCTAATACTCGAGCTGGTCCCAGGCCACCGTCGTATGTGTCTGAAGATGGTATATCATATGTAGTCGAGGCGCAACCTCGATCAACAGCACCAACAACTGAAGTGCCTCTACCAACACATCCATCAGAGCTTGGTAGAGTGGCTAGGGTACCAACTGAGTAGGAATCATTGAGGGACAATTTCACAGCGCATAATAGCGAGCAATATGCATGGTTTATATGAAAGCGAAGACACATTTGAAAACCCAGAGCCTCTCATAGGCATTGTTGAAATCAGCGTACATGAGCATCTGCAGCATTGAAATCACATATTAGCGGAATTTTACATAGTATTGCCATTGAGAGGAAATTGAGGTTGAGGCTATGAGATACCAGATAGGAAGAAGCAATAATTACAACAGACCCTCTCAGCTGAAGTTGCTCGTCTGTAATTAGAGACCCAGTCGCAGTGATACTCAGCAGGTGACGGTTGCTCAATCTCGCGATCAGGTTATCTCTCTCGTTTGAGCAGGGAGTAATTATCTCGCGGCGAGTCTCGGAAGAGGCGTGGAGTTGCCATGGCCAGGGTCTGACATCACGCGGTTATATCCCCTGCCAACTGCAACTGCGCCAGGAAATCAGAACCTCTCAAAAGAAGGGTTCAACCAAATTTCAGCTTGGAACAAAGACTGTATTAGAAAATGTTATTCTGTTGAAGCCATCTGCATTCTGCGTTTACATCATAGGCCAGTTGGAGAATAAGGTTGCTGAACTGTATCACGTGAACATCTTAAAGTGAATCAGTGCTTCATCAATTCGCTTGGCAGGCACAGCACGGCCAGATGGGAAAGCGTCCCTTCCTCCCTAGTGAACTCCCATTCTTTCCTAAAGCAGAGAGGTTCGAGTTGAGGTGTGAAGGGCAAAGGTCAGTCCTGATTGGAGCGTGGATTCGACCCCCAGTCAGTGGCTTCTCTGCCCTTTGTCCTTTTAGTTCAGCGCGTTTAGAGTGTGTGTGATGGTAAACGAGGGTGAAGGGAGATTCTTCAGTTGACTGAGTGACTTAATGAGAATGGGGTGATCTTGATAGTGACCGAGTTATGCTTGAGCTTCATCTGATGTGTACAGCAGAATCACAAATCACGCTCCAATTATTTGGAGCTAATAACTCAGGCTTGAGGTTCAGTGACTGTTACACAGCTTTATCCATTCCACCGAGGCAATCTCAATGCCAACTCTATTTCCCCTCCCCCTCTCTCCCTCCTAGTCTAATAAAAGTCCCGTCCTCTCCTCTTCAGTCGCGCCGCTGAGTGATCCTAAGTCGAGGTCGCCCCCTCCCCACATCCCAACATCCACAATCATCATAATGGATCCCGTTTCCGTTCTGATTCGACTCGTTTGTGGGTGGTAACTCGAGTTAGGCCTCGTTAGTGTCAGTCTCGGGGGTCGGGGGTTTGTCCAGTGTCCAGTCGCATGGTGAAGAAATGGCAGGCAGTGTGTCATTCGCTCCTTGCGCTGTGTGTGTGCCCGCGGTAGCTCGCTCCCCTCATTTTGAAAATTTTTTAATTCGAAAAATTATTCCCATTTTCCCAGTTTCCATTTAGGACAAGACAAAGAACCATACATAACAAATACAGCTTCTTTTGGTGTTGAATTGAGTGTCTCAATACCTCTCTACCTATTCATTATTTTTGTTCAACAAAATCCACTTATTGGATCATCGTTGATTTTTACTTTTCCCTTTTCTTACTCTACCTACCCATCAAGCTCCCTCCGAGTCCATAAAGGTATGTTGATGCTAGAGTGTGCGTGCGTTGCTGCATTGCGGTTTTTGGTTCTGTGCTGCTGCTGTGTGTTGCTGCCCCTCCTTTGCGCGACAACAACGCCCATATTCGACATGCCTCGCCTATCGCAAATATCGAAATACGTTTGGCCCCCGTTCTCGAATTTATCGAATACATAATCACTATCGATTTTTTGTTGCGATTCGAATCTCGTTCTTTGCTCTCAAATCCGCCGATGCAAGAAATCCCTCGTTTGAAGCTTCGGCCTCACAACAGCCCACTTCCAAAAGCCTCCCGTACCTGGCCTCCGTGTACGACCCGATATTCCGGCGCAAGCTCCGGTCTTCAACGGTCCGCGTCTGAACTCTATCGTTCTGTATTCTCCGGATCTCTCGAGAGCTCTGATCTTGGTGTTGCCCCTCGGCATACTCGAAGTGCGGGGTTGACGATCTAGGATTGTCAGAGCTTATTTTATGACAATACCAATTGGACAATCACATTGTCCTGACCTTCAACATTGGTGTCGAGTTATCAAGATCTGCGGCAACCTCAACGACATCTGCGCGACGACGAAGCTCATGATGACTTGGAATAACCCCCATGTTGCCGTCGACCTTTGGTCCTCGGCGCCTTATAAGGACGTGCTCAACCTCAACCAATAGACATATTATATCATTCCATGTTGGACCAAAGACACGATGGAACATGCCGTTACGATCTACCCTGGAGTTGCGACAAAACATCCATACTGGCGACTAGGCGACAACAAGCAGACAGCAGCAGCACCGCAATGCACACTAAACATTGCATTAAATACTGTTACTAACTTTGTTGTTTCAGACCTATATTCAAAATGTCTTCCCTCTCTCGACGTGCTTGCTACAAGTGTGGCAATGTTGGCCACTACGCTGAGGTCTGCTCTTCTGCTGAGCGTCTCTGCTACAACTGCAAGCAGCCCGGTACGTGCCACTGATATGTCACGACAGACTTGATCTAATTTACAAAAGGCCACGAGTCCAACGGATGCCCTCTTCCCCGAACCACCGAGGCCAAGCAGTGCTACCACTGCCAGGGTCTTGGTCACGTCCAGGCTGACTGCCCTACCCTCCGCCTGAGCGGCACTGGCACCAGCGGCCGCTGCTACAACTGTGGCCAGCCCGGTCACCTTGCTGTATGTGATGGTATTATATCGAATAATGTACATAACTGACTGTAATAGCGCGCCTGCCCCAACCCTGTTGGTCCTACTATGGGCCGTGGTGCTCCCATGGGCCGTGGTGGCTTCCCTGGTGGTTACGGCCGTGGTGGTTTCGCTGGTGGTCCTCGCCCTGCCACTTGCTACAAGTGTGGTGGTCCCAACCACTTTGCTCGTGATTGCCAGGCTCAGGCCATGAAGTGCTATGCCTGCGGCAAGCTCGGTCACATCTCTCGGGATTGCACTGCTCCTAACGGTGGTCCCCTCAACACTGCTGGCAAGACTTGCTATCAGTGCGGTGAGGCTGGACACATCTCTCGTGACTGCCCTCAGAAGAACGCTCCCGGTGTTGGCGAGATTCCTCAGGAGGTTGATATTGGCAGCGTTCCTGCTCCTCCCGTCGCTTCTATCGCTCCCGTGGCTTAAACAAATACTGGAGTTAGCTGTTGGTGTATGTCCCTGGTGGCGTATGTCCCAACAGCAGTCCAGAGCGTCGGTCTGGGAATAGCCGACACTTTTGCTTTTTAACAGTTGTTCTTTTTGATGCCGACACGTGAACATATCACTACATCCTTACCCTCAAATTATTTCTTTGTTTTGGTTCTTGTTCTTTGATCCGAAGCATGCATTTGCCAGCATCACTTGTCTGGCCTCGACTTGCATGGCATTTTCGGTCCGTCCGAATTCATCTTTGAACCTCTTTTTTATCCTTCACCTGAGCGATGCCATATTGTTCCAGCGGTTGCACATAGTCGATACAACATTGTTGCTATAACCCGCGCGGAAATGTCGGTTCTCGACAGGGAAAGATTTCTAGCAACGAATTTCCTTTTTCCAACATTCACCTAGACTTGTTTGCATGGATCCTTGGTTACTAGGGGGTTTCTGAACGGTTTCTCCGTTATCTGGCACCTTTCCTCAGGCACAACTTTGGATCATTCACCCAAGGACTACTACTACGATTTGAACGACAGACGCTGTCACGTGGCTCTTAACGACTTTCGAAAATTACGGCACCCTGCGAAGGATATACCCCGCGAGGCGATGTGTTGGTTGTTGAGCTTGGAAAAGAAAAGCGCAGAGACTCAGGCTTTGATCAGTGAAGATGTCCCCGCTAGGATGCGGGTGAGATTAAGCCTCGGGAGAGCTTGTGTTGTCGCCTGGCGGCAGAAAAGACCAGTGGATGCGTGCGTGAGAGTGGTGGGCTGGAGGCCAGATGATCAATGATCATAGGGGATAGGATGCTGTTTCTTGTGGGCAACGGACTTCTGATTGCATTGGCGCATGAGGTTTCGTTCGATGCGGAAGATGGCATCCTACAGAACGGCAAACAAATAGACAAGCAACACAGTTTGTGAGGACAGAAGCCTTTGAAGTACTGAGGCTGCCTTTCTGATGGCTGTTTGCTCGTGCTCATTGTTTTGGCGTGGCTGATGGATGAGGAGTAGAGGCTGCAGTGGTGGTTAGTGACAGACGCGCAAGATGCGGCGAGAAGAGTTGTAAATGATTTGATACGCACCCATAACCCCCAATGAAGCGAAGTGGCATCAACGAAGCAGAATGTGCGTGGCGAGATGTGTTGATGACTGAAGATTGTATTGTATGAGTATGAGCATGAGTGCTACGACTGGCGTTATGTTTATCACGGCAATGCCTTGTATTGGTACATGGGACAAGAGCATAATGTCTCGGCGTTTGGAATCATTATTTTGGACGGTTGGCACACGGGTATGTATAAACTCAGTAACCAATCCTGTTAGAGTCAGGACTCGGCAGGTTGTTTTTGCTAGGTATGGTATAAGGTATACTGCTCTGGCAACGATCAGAGGTATAGGCATCAAGGACAACTTTATTGGAGGCATGAACAGCAACACTGGTAAGGCCAAGAAGAAGGGAAATTGTCCTTCTAATCAACATTGCTCAAGAACATGAGCGTTTTCAACTTAAGAACAAAAAAGCGATTGCAGTTCACTGTAGTATTGTTCATCTATTCCCAACGCTTGCAATGAGTTGATCATATGCATTTACCATAAATTATCCAATTACTCCCTTACCCAAACCATCTAATTTACCCATGAATCATCATTTTCGTTTGTCTGAGGTCCTCCTCTAATACTGGCAAATACCGCCAATCTCATCATCCATAGTCCACGAACCAGCAAGACCTTTGATCTCCACATCCTCCGTCAGACTAACATCATCCTGCAACGTCTTCCCCAGGAAGAAATCGTTCCTCCCCTCCGTCTGCATCTTCCTCTTCATAAACCGCCTCGTCCACTCCTCAACGGCCGGCTCGCCCGTCTCATCCCTCGCCTGCTTCAAGAACGGAATAAGCGCCGTACCGCCCGTGCCCTTCTGATTCTCCTTGTTCTTGCGTGATGCGACTGCGAGGTTGAGCTTGTTGCGGGTCACTTCGGGACTGCGGGAGCGGCTGCGCGCGCGGACTTGCTTGGACGGGTTGATGATGTAGCGTGTTACGATGGCGATGTGCTTGTCGCGGAAGGCGCTTAGCATGGCGAGACAGGCGTCGTAGGCGAGGCAGAGTTGTTTGTCTGAGTGGTGGGATTCGATGTACTCGCGGATGTTGGCGACGTTGGATACGTCGTTGAGGAAGCGGGCGTGAGGACCGGGCATGTAGCGTCTCATCTCCATGATGAAGTTGTGTCGGTTCGCAGCACGGCCTCGGTCAGTGTCTGAAGAAGGATCGCGAGATTCGCCTGTTGGGCGGTGCTCAATTCCAAGAATGATATCGAAGAATTGAATCAGACTGCTCTGAGCGTTGCTGCCACCGCTGTATTGTCGATATTCCTCAGTGCCGGAACCATCTTCGTAAATGACACCATTGGGGAGGCCAGCCTCTGCCATGTTCTTGCTTCCAGCAAGGAAAGGTCTAATGCGGTGATAAAATATGGTAGGATCACAACTCTCGTGCATCCTCTGAAGAATATTCGTCAAGTCTGTGAGTCGCTCTGCGAAAGTGCGCAGACAGCGTGTAACAGCAGCACTGTCTCCATGACGAGCAGCAGCGATAGCCGTCAACATTAAAGGAATAATCGGCGCACCACGAGCCTCAATAGCAACTGAAACAAGATAAAACCACGATTCATCAAGAGCTCCAGTGTATGTGTTTAGAGTGGCGAGATTCTCAAGGTTATCGATATCCTCATCCACAAAGAGGGGTTTAAAGTTCCAGAGACAAAGAGCAGCATACGTCGCAACAGGCGGTACTTCCAAATGCTCAGAGATCTCCAATAGCGGAACAGAGATAGAAGCAGGAAGTCGGTCTGACGGTGAATCACCACCCCAGATATATCCATGGGCCATGAAGCCTAGTAGCGAATAGGCACGTCGCCACTCAGCGTCATGCTCAAGACCGATGGTCGACAGAACTGGTAATCTGTCGATAACACCGCGCAGTCTGCGGCTGAGGATAAGAGCCTGGAGGTTTGCGGCGATGGCTTCCCATTTGTTGTAGTAAGGATCCGGGAGACGGGTTAAAGGAAGAGTATCCGGGAGGAAGCCATGAGTTGGCGAGATGCCGTACTCGGCTAGGACTGGGATAGAGGGAAGCATTTTATGTGAATATTCCCTCAAGAAATTGTTGCAGTTGTGAAGAGGAGAAGGCACAGGCTGGAACAGAGAATCAGCAGATGCGAAAGAGCCGTGTTCCGGGAACCGGAGACGGAATAGTGGGGCCGCTCCGGAAGGATCAGATCAGAGAAGAAAGAAATAACGGTGCTTTAAAAACTCTGGGGTAGTTGAAGCCAAGGCCGGTAGTTGTAAAATAATGGATATGATGGGGAGTTTTAAAAAGAGACAGGTTAGAAAAGTTCCAGGGATAGAGGATAGACTACGAGGTTTGTAAATGACTCTTCCTACCTTATGTTTTGTGCTAGTTTCTGCGGCGAAACGGTTCGAGCAGAGAGCATGATTGGCCGATTCGGATGAGTGGACAAAAGTTGCGAAGAACCACCGTGGGTTCTAGACGCCACATGGATGCAGAGGAAAAAAAGAGTTTAATTAGCGCGCATAATGTGTTTTTCCCTGCGTGGTTGAACTTGGAGATGCCCATAGAGGTTGCGGAGGGACCGGGTTGTCTGCGGACGTGAAGCCGTCTTCGGCCGATGTGATGATGAATATGGTTGGATTTGTAATTTACATTAACATGTGATGTGTTGTGGCTTGGGGTTTGGTAACGTTGATGGGAGGGCATTATTAATTGATGTCGTTTACGCGTGTCTGGATTTAGGATGGGTGTTGTTGAGTTAGAGTTGAGTCTCTGAATGGTTGGTTTTCGTTACCCTACAGGTAGAGGGAAATGTCTCGGTTTTATTTCCGGCGCGCAGATCACGCAACTAAATAGTATTCGATAGACTATTTCGCTGTTGGTAGGAGAGTCACCAACGGCCAAGTGGTCACTTTCTCAGATATGGTTCAGTCATGTTGGTGGAAAGCGATAGATAAATGGCTTCAACCACCCGAAACTTAATCGTTGTGCGACAGAGGTTATTCAGATTCTGAGTCTTTTGACGTAACCTTCTAAGCTACATCTAAAAGGTGATTAACTCGAGTAAAATAATCATAGAGAGCCAACGATATAGGAGTTTCCCTTTTAGATATCTAGCGATAGCGAAGACGAACCTACACTCACTCACTACCACGTACGTAGGTATCTTCACTTGCTTCAGTTGGTGTTGAAGCCTTTAAAACCCCCACCCCCACTATCCGCGGCTCGGGTCGATTTTAGGAAGGTGCACGGTACGTACCCCATTACGTCGATTGCATGAGGTCCAACATGGAAGACGCACGAACCACCAACACCGAACCAAGCTACGACGACCTTCAAGGTCAACCGCAGATGTGAAGAGCTCCATCTTCCTCAATATCTCAACAAACAACTTGGGTCACTTGGCAAATAGCACGATGCCTGTCCAGCAACATGTGCTGAACTGGCTCTACAGCGTTCTCACAAGCGTACGTATTTCCCTCCTCTTCCATCTTCCCCCGCTCGTTCAAAAGAGCTAACTTGAACGCGCTGCAGGAATATCACGATGTAAACCGTGCCTACAACGATGTCGCGCAGGCTCTCGACCGATTCCCCTCGCTATCGCCGCGAACCGATGTGCACAGTACGTTCGCATAGAGCTATCAGCCCAGCTTGCGCTCTAAACTCAAGCCTTTGTCGCATTCGGATATTGACCCTCACCAGCGTTCTCGAACGGCGCCAATGCCTTGTTGCTTCATCTCTCGGGGACTCTCCCTGTTAATTTTCGCGGGACGACGTACCGCTTCCCCATTTCGATATGGGTGCCACACGCTTATCCGCGAGAACCACCCATGATATACGTTGTGCCGACTGAGACTATGATGATTCGACCGGGACAGCATATTGATCCGCAGGGTCTGGTGTATCACCCATACTTGGTGGGATGGGCTGAGTTCTGGGATGTGCGATGACCCCCAAGCCATAGCTAGATTGTAATGTTTTGTTGCTGACAATATGACCAGAAATCTAACCTACGGGACTTCCTCAACATTCTAACCGACATCTTCGCAAAAGAACCTCCAGTCGTAGCTCGGCAACCACAGGCCCGACCACCTCCAGCTCAAGCTAATCAGACACCTCCTCCTGTGCCGCCTCTGCCTCCCGGCGTGGGATCAACTTCGCGGCCTGCGACACAAGATCCGCATCCCTCAGAACAGCCGCGCCCTCCTCCACCACCACCGAAGGGCCCTCAGACTGCATCACCTGCGCAGACACAATCTCAAAATGGACCGCCTTTACCTCCAATCCCGGGACGTTCCCCGGCACAATCTAACCGCATGTCACGGTACGATTCAGCTCCCCCTCTGCCACCTCAAGTTGGAAGCCCAATTGCGCAAGATCCGAGATTGCCTCGCCCTCAGGAGCAGTATGCGACTCGTCATATGCCGCCCGCTGGACCGCCAATGGCTGCGCAACCTAGATACATGAACGATACCCAGTCGTTTGCGCCTCCATCACAACAACAATGGCAAATGCCACCACAGCACCAGCAATATCAACAGCCTACGCAACCTCCGGCATGGACGGCTCAGGCAGCTCCACCACCACAAAGCCCTGCAAAACCACCACCACCTCCTGATCTACTTGACGAGCCACTAGAGTTAAGCTTGCCAAATACTACAGTAGCGGCTCCTCCTATCCCGCCCAATCCCGAAAAGGATGCGTTGTTGCGACAGTTAGCTCAGACACTGTATTCGATCAGGATGCGCAGCCGGCAGCAGAACGACTCAAGCATGGCTGGTTTGCAGGCACAAAGAACAGCAATGTTGTCAGCGATACCCGCTTTCCAAGCTGAAGGTGGCCAGTTGACACAATTGTCGAATGTCTTGACGTCAAACTCTAATATTCTACACGATGCTCTTCGTAAAGCGGATGCCGTGATTGAAGGATCCAAGAGCCATCCTGTTCCGGATGTTGACGAGCTCCTTGTAGCTCCTACAGTGGTCGCAAACCAGCTATACACACTAGTGGCAGAGGAGAGAGCTATAGGCGACGCTATATTCATGCTCGGACGGGCTGTCGAGCGCGGCCGCATTACACCAGCAGTGTTTGCCAAGACGACGAGAACTCTTGCGAGAGAGTGGTATCTGAAAAAAGCACTTGTGCGAAAGATTGGGCAAGGAATGGGCCTGGCCTCATGACGGGATACCATACGAGATTTGGATTGACGCAGCTCCCTTGCCAAGCGGGGGTTTAGTATTGTTCTTGCAGCTGGCAGCCAGGGAGAGCTCCAGGATTGGCATCGTGCATGGAGTAGCAGTTACGTGGTAGCGTGGCCAGGCACTGGGCAAACTGCGACAAGTAAGAGGCGGATTACAACATACTTTTGAAACGGAGCCAAACGATTGAGTCGACCGGCTAGCTGGATGCTCGTGAAGTCTATCTTGCGATCTCAAGCCATCGATACGTCGAATCGCTCCCGATACGGTTGAGAAAGACTGGGCAAATTAAGAGTTTAACGATCGAGACCAATGCAGATACTTGAACTCTTGATATCAGACTCCCCTTCACCCCATGCATGACGGCAATTGGCGTGCACGGAGTCAGGAACACGGGAAGAAAGAAACGAATCCGTCGCTTGGACCGTTAGCTCTCGACCTGTCAAGATATGCACGGATTGATTTCCTGCACCGAACAAGTCTAGCGGGCTCAGAGAACAATACTAAGCCTCAAAACGCCACGAAATGCAAGAACAATACTAAGACCAACCTCACCCCCACCGACCTTGGCATTCATTCTTGGTTGAATGTGATGACACCCTTTGAATACAAATCCTGTTCCTTGACTACTGCAGTGCCTAGAGTGCTCACATTCTTCCTTGCCGCTGACAATATCATATTGCTTGCTAGCTTAACTGTTTGTTCTTCAAGACCGTTCTCGCCTGGTGTGTGATCTGTTTTAACCATGTTGCCACTTTCTCAATTCTCTTCAACGTTATACAAGACTTGCCTTCTCACTTCACTTCCCTCTGCCCTCTTATATATATCTTGAAAGAGCTCAGACCTCTTACTTCCCCGTTCGCCTCGTGAACTATATTCATCTTTGCCACGTTGAGACCAACTCCCCTTTCACTTTCACTTCACTCCTTTCACTATCAGATTCGCAATGTCGACCTTTGACCCGTTTACGCAGAACGTCACGTTCTTAGCAGCAGATGGAAACACCACCATTAGTATCCCCGTGATGCTCGTCGACGAGATGCGTCGCATGATGGTCAACACCGTCATCAACTATGCCACTCAGCTCGGCGCCTGTCTCGTCATGCTCGTCGTTCTCCTCGTCATGGTGCCCATTTCCAAGTTCAAACGCCCCTTCAACGCTCTCCAGATCGTCAGTCTCGTCATCTGCTCCGTCAGAATGGTCCTGCTTTGTATCTGGAACATCTCCAAGTTTGCCGACTTTTACCCCTTCTGGTCTCATGACTTTAGCCATATTCCTACCAGTGGGTATGCGCCGGCTATCGCTGCCAATATCATCTCGCTCTTGCTCGTCATCTCAATTGAGTCGATGCTTATGAGTCAGGCTTGGACGATGGTCAAGCTGTGGCCGAATCTGTGGAAGTATATCATCGCTGGTCTCTCACTCGTCATTTCTCTCATGACGATTTGTGTGAGGATTGCTTTCACGGCTGTTCAGATTGAGGCGAATCTCGATACCATCCCGCCGTGGCACATGCTCTGGCTCATCAAGTGGACGGTCATCATGAACGTGTCTTCAATCTCATGGTGGTGCGCCATCTTCAACATCAAGCTCATCTGGCATCTCATCTCCAACCGTGGCATCCTACCATCTTACAAGACACTCACCCCCATGGAAGTCCTCGTCATGACCAATGGTCTCCTGATGATCATCCCAGGCAAGTCTCTCCCCCTCCAACCCTTTGAACCACTCACTAACACTCCACGGTCATCTTCGCCTCTCTTGAATGGGCTCACTTCGTCGACTTCGAAGCAGCATCCCTAACCCTCACCTCCGTCGCCGTCATCCTCCCCCTCGGCACCCTCGCCGCCCAACGCATCGCCGCCAGCAACGCCAACAGCGCCAACTCCTCCGGCGCCTCCAGCGGCATCCGCTACGGCGTCAGCGGTCCCAGCTCCTTCACCGGCTTCAAGGCACCCAGCTTCAGTACCAACCGCAGCGGCGCCCCCGACAGACCTCACGTCTCCGTGTACGCCCGCTGCGAGGCAGGGACTTCGTCTCGCGACCACATCAACCCCGAGGATGTTGAGCTCGGCAAGATGGACGGTGATCATGTCCGGGTTGACAAAGCCTTCTTGCAACGTGAAGAGCGGATCTAGACCACTCTCTTCGACTTCAGCTTCCACGAAAAGACTGCTTTTGGAAAATGGTATTACATGTTCATGTTTTCGACCAAAACAAAACTTCTAGCGCGGCGTATCGGCACAAGTTGCTTTTCTTCATTTTCTGCTTTCTTAGCGAACAGCTTTCATACCCAATGCGGTGGACGATGCTTGAGATAACTCGCATCCTACTTTCTTTAGTTTATGATATCTCTTTTGAATCGATGGCTTTTAATCAAGGACGATACTATCCATGCCTTGCTTCTTTAGTTAAAAGATGGATAAGCGCTCAGGCGCACAAAAGTGATGAATACATTCAGCTTGCCAACCCTCCTTTTTATACTGTGATGTCCAATCTTAGTTTCAGAGTCTTATGTTATCAGCTTCAAGTAAGACATTCAGAACGTGATGTAAGTGATTGACACTATATACTGTATAACAACTACCATCCAAGCCCGAGTCGCACCAACATAACCAAGCCTACTCCTTCATCTGGAACTTGTGCGATGAGGCATTTGTCTACTCGCTGCGGCCTCCTGAAAGCTTTCTGGCTTTTTCCTTGCACAAACTAACAAGTCGCTTCAGCTCATTCGCGCGTACCGGTCGAGGTTGCTCCAACTCGCAGATTACCTTGGAGACAAATGTGTTGTGCGCGGGGACAGTCTCACGATCATTCTCAAGAAGCTCGATGAGTTCCAGTTCCTTTTCGATGTCGGGTAGAGAAAACCGGTTTGCCGCTCGAGAGAGGGCATGCTTGGTGTGAGAGAACCGTCTTTGAGGTTCTGCGAACAAAGGAGGCGGCGCTACACTAAGTCCAGCCTCTCCATCTATGTTGAAGCCTGCTTGGGTGATGGAATTTCGAGGGGGAGACGATGGCTTTTCCAGCGAAAGAGGCGAGATGATTTCGTTGGTGAGAAAGGTTTGGCCGAGAACGGGCTGACCAGGAACCGCATCAATCGAACGGGGTGATAGCGGTTCGTCATTTGCAGATTCAACACTCTGACCACCCTGCACCACATTATCTTCATCGGAGCCCCTGAGTTGGGAGGGGGCGATATCTCTAGAACTTGTAGTGCTCCATTCTGAGGGTATCCTTCGATAAGATGTAGAAATTCGTCGAAGGGTACCCTTGAAGCTCCTCAGAGGACCAACAGCAGAACTCTTTCGCTTGTTGATCTTGAACATAGATTGCTTACTAGTCTCAATGGGACGGGGAGAATCGAATGAAGGAACCTGGCGATCAAGGGACTCAAACAAGTCGATCTTTTGCTTCAAAGGTGAAATGTGCTTCTCCGTGTTACGCCGACCAGCTGGAGTTTGTGGGCTTTCCACCGTAGCTCGGCTCCCACGAGGAACATAACTTTTTGACCTGAATTTTGGCGCGTTCAGCATTTCGGACTCCGAAGAATCGGAGTATCCCAAAAGAGGATGCTTTGATGGCGAGCCAGACGCCGAAGTCTTGGTTAGGATTGACTCGCGCCGTTTGGTTTCAAGAGGAGCAACAGAGGCCACTGGCTGATCCTTCAATTGATCAAACTGCTTTCTGAGGTTGGAAATTCTAGAGCGTGGTAGGCTTGAGCAACTCGGGGTACTTGCTCTCGCAAACCTGAAAGACATAGGACCGCTGCTATTGCTCGGGGGTTGTCTGGGAGCATCAGGGGATCCACGGGATTTCCTTCGAAGGCTTGAACTTCCCGCAGAGACTGTATTTGACAAGGAAGATGCTATCTTGCGAGCGTTTCGTACCCAGCCATTCTGTCGAGCCTCTTCGATTGTGACGTTGTTCTTTTCAACAAAAACATCATCAGGAACATCTTCAAGCTTGAATCGACTCGTAGATACCGCCTGCGCAGACGATGGTGTCACTTCGGTGTACTGAGACTTGATGTAGCTTGGACTCGCGTCAGGCGCACTCATGATGAGGCTGCTACGCTTGAAAGAAGTCCATGAGTCGTCTGGTCGATTCAAAGGAGATCGCCATGTGCCAAAAGGATCATCAGAAGCCAGAAGTGTCCGAGGTGAGGGAATAGTATGAGACGCAGGCGAGAATGTTTTTGCAACGTGCAGTGGAATCGGCGTAGTGGGAGCATCGTCTTTTCTTGGCTCTGCTGCTGACCGTGTCGTCTTGATCGATTGCCAACTTTTGGAATGAGCCAACTTAGACGGTGAACGAGGAATGGAAGTACGGGTGGGACTAGAGGCTTCCATTTCTATCAGACAGTCAACTTCTTTCTCCAAAAGATACACCCGAAACACGTACGCGCCTGTTGGTCTGCAGCCTCAAACATTATTCGTCTCTCTGCCACAGACTTTTGCCTTGCCTTTGAGTCCGCATTTCTAGTCGAGATCACAGGCGACTGGGCACCAAAGGTTTTTACCCGACGGGTACGAGGTGGTTCCTTGCTTGAAGGAACGAAACGACTGGATGAGACATGGCTAGAACCCGTTGAGCCTCTTTCTCGTCTTGTTATTGATGCATGAGATGATGGCTTCGAGGCGCTCGATGAAGTTTGCTCAATTGTCGAAGTTACCTTGATGGCAGAAATTGGCTTCGTCTTTGATGAAGGAAGAGGAGGACTGCCAACAGAGGAAACTGCTTCGAGGACCTCAAACTTGGAGAGAAGCTGGGCGAACTTGCTGCTGGTCAAGCTGCGTGTATCTGAGCTTTCGGAGACGAACTTGCGTGGTGAATTCTTGCGAGAAGACGAATGTGTGCTCATGTTGGCGGCCTTCGAAAGGGCGAGGCAGTGATATTGATGAAGATCACGTCTTGATGGTATGATATCAAGAGAAAGTGTCAAATGCCGATGCCGTCAAAGTCTGTTCAAAAGATGAGGATGAATCTGCCTGGAACAACATTGTAGAAACGACAGACATGGCATGAGTTTGGCAGCTGGAGACTGTAAGGCCATGGTCAAAGATGGCAGGAGCGCCCTCGCCCGAGCGCATAACCCGGAAGGAAAGTGCGATGCGATACCGATGATACACATGCCAATGGTGTACGTACATCGGAATGCACCGCAAGTCGTATCTTCAGAAATAAAAGTCTTCAGTCTGTTGTGGTTAGCATAACAAAGGCGAGCCTTCACAGAAAATAATCCAGCCCCAGGAGCCAAACAAGAGTAGGGGAGACGTCTTATCATTTACAACCCCAACCATAAAAGCCATGTCGATTTCTATACAGCCCATATCATAATGCCCAAGTCAGGCACAGGCCAACCTTGAAATCCCATCGTGTCTAAACGTACACTGACGCCAACTAATGTACAAGTATTTCGATTATGTAGTTCATGGGGGATGCGCAATCCCTACTCATGACTTTTTCCCCTCCTCTCCAAATGCTGGATCGCGTATCGTTGCGGCGTCATTTACTGGCTGTCCAGGAATCAGTTCGTGTTTCGTCAAGGTTCGCATGTAGGGTCAACTTACGGAGGCAGAAGGATCTCGCCCCAAGAGCTAGACAAGAATGTCACAGCAGCCTGTTCCCTTGATCAGCACTAATTCATCTTTGATCCAATATCGCGAGACAAAACTTACACCAAAGATGGCAATGCTGCGGACGACAGCGGCGTTGTCGGGAGAGGTAAGAGCGTCATAGGTGGAGCCGATGAAGCCTTTGGGGGCACGGCGGCCACGAGGCTCAACTTGAATGCGCTTGGGAGGCATCGTGATTATATGGTCGGGTATGTGAGGTTTGACGGTTCGTGATGACTCTAAGTCGAGAGGAGAGGCTTGCGCGTGGTGGTGGTTGATCTGGTCGTCGAACTGGGGCGAAAATTTCCGGTACAGCTCGCAATGAAGCTTTTCCACTGATAGCGCGATAACGGCTAAAGTCACATGACGCGCGCTTGTGAGCAACAGGTTGAAAGTTCAAAGCCAATAGAAAGGAAGAGAATAATAGAATTATTTAAATTAATCAATATTGGGATGAAGTATTATAGAAGTCTGGTTCATCTCATTTCCTCAAAAGTCTCTACTTGTCATCTTCGTTGTACTTATTGATGTTGGTCTACTCCGTAGCTTTCGCATAAAGACTGAGCATGTACCGAATCCGGCAGTTACCCCACCATGACTGAGTATCGCCAACACCTTCGTCATCCTTATCGCAAGCTTATCTGAAATGTCAACGGAACCAGTCTCTGTCAGCGGACAGTTATACAAACTTCATTTAATTCTTGCAGAAACAATGCTCATATTCCTCTGAGTATCACGTAGATACACCAAGATCCCTTTCAGTATATATTCACCCGTCTGTCCGTCGTTCTGGTGAAGAGAACGTAAAGCAACAGTGCTTCACTCTCACTGTCCCCCGTCGTTCATCGTTGAGCTTTCAACTCTCGACCTTACGCTCAGACAACACACTTCCCCAGAGGACAAAAGATACGGTTAAAATGGAATCGCCAGGCCCAGGTGGCTTCTTGCCAGCGCCTGCTGGTGGAGGTCTCCCATCTCCTGCCCCTTCATCAGCGTCATCATTCTCAAATATCCAAGGTCTTCCTACACCGAGAACAAAGGCCCTGAAGCCCAACTCAAGTAAAGAGTTCATGGTGCGAAGATATGCTGAGGAGCAGCTCCTACTAGTAACACGGCGGTATGTCAAGAAGTTTGGCAATCCAGAGCCAGGTGATACAGTGGTGGGATATACTAGGTTTGGTGAAGTATGTCGGGATCTCGATAGCATCACCAATGTCTTGTGGAAATCAGGCACTCGTAAGTCACTCAAATCCATGGCTCGAAGCCTGGCACTAACAATGGGCAGCATCCCTCCAAATACCCTTCTTATTACGTCTCACAAGCGACTTCACACGATATGTCCGCTCATTTCCACCAGCACCAAAAGCATCTTTCGCGATACTTCGTAAACTAGATCATTGTTTCGCAAGTCTTCTTTCCGGCCAAGACATCGAAACTCACGAGACATTACCTGGTTTTGAGAATGGACTACGCGGCGGCATGACAACGACAGAAATGATCCGCTGTCGGAGTTTAGTCGATCAATGCCGCGTTTTGATGGTGGAAGTAATGCGAGATCCAGCAGAAGAGGACGAGGAAGACGAGGAAGCAGAGACAGACACTGACACAGAGGCGGAAGAACCTGGAATCAAGGGATGGGGAGGCGTGGAGGACGATGATGAGATGATGCTCCAGCTTGATGCGGCGCGGGTCTTTGAGAAAACGATTGTGCAACTCAACGAGAGACTTGGTGATCTGGAGCCATTGCAGATGTCTGCTGATTGAGGTGTTCTAAATACAGAAACAACACTATATTCTGGAGATTCAGGTGCCGCGCTCAACGAGCTGAGGTGACTAGTTTCAGGCGTGATCATGCACAGATGCGAGCTGAATGCCTTGGAACCGGTCATCTTGTGGGTGTGAGCATTGCTCATGGTACTTGGCTGCAGGCACAAGGTCTTGGGGTCGTGTTTCGCGAAGAGAGATGAACCAACTCTTCTATAATAACATGGGATAGGATTTGAGAAGGTTGGTAGATCAGTGGGGGATGAAGCGAATGACACTGGCACAGACGGTTGATTGTCAAGATCACGCGTGGTATTAGATATCCGAATCGTGGCAAATCTACGATGAATCAGTCATCTATAATTAACCGCGACTCAAGAATTACTTGCTGTACAGTAATAATGAAACTACCATTTACTTGACTATACGTTGCTGGGCCGTGAGCTGTCAATTGAGGCTTTGACTGGCCTCACCTGTCAAATCGTGAAACACAGCGCGTCGGAAATTTAATTACCAGTTCTCGACACTACCAAAAAGCCAAGCCTCAGATAAACCCCCACTGCCCTGAATATTTTTACTTTCCGAATCGTAGATCGTCTTGGATTGACAGTAGCATGAACTCTAACTGATTGTCTCACGGTAGCCGAGATGCACTTTTCTCGAAATGGTAATGAACCATAATGATACGAAGAAGCACCTCTAAAAATAATGACTGAATTCTTCAGTATTGAGCTATATGCATAATATCGTATCTTCATGATCAAGATCAGACTGTGGCATGTCCTTGTTAGTCCCCCTCATCCCTGACACCTCCTTTCTTGAGCCGCGTAGGCTTCTTTTCCTCGTTGGTTAATGATTCTCACGGTTTTGTTTCATGTACCTGCCAAGATTCAAGCACCATCCATGTCCATCACCAGTAACCGCTCACCAACTCAGTACCTTATTCAGAAACAATTTCACAAGAATAAAAGGGTCTTTTTCTTTTCGGAGATGAATTTCTTGTTTGGTATGAATGGTCTGGAGTTCATATTGGTCGGCGAGAGCGAAAATGATATCCATATTTTTCTCTGACCCCTGGTTTTTATTTCCGATGGCACTAGTTAGCCCCGGTTCATACGCTTCCAAACACGTTTTCTGTGAAGAGAGTTGTCAAGATGTTTATCAAGAGTACATTATCCTGTATAGCAGCAGGCATGAATGCGTTGTACAATACGGACTTGGCATATCGTAGTTGGTGGTGTAAACTACAGACAGCATCAACTCCAGACTTGGCTTCTCTAGCTCCATATCAAAACTCCTCTCAACAACGAATCAACTCCAGAGCCAAATCTTCAAAACATAGCGTCTTCCAACCCCTGCCCTCTCGTTTTGTGGCGTACATATCCCGAAGTGCTAGCTCCATTCCCATAAACACATCATGCCAAACCATCCAGTCATCCTCCTCCCGTCCCTGAACATCACCCGCCCGCCCAGCCTTTGATTCATGCATCACCATTCTACCCCATGTTCTCCATGCCCCTTTGGGCAACTGAGCCCCGAGGTGAACAGGAAACATCCGGTCCTCACATCTCGTTTCTGTCTCCCCTAACATGGAGAGGACTCCACTCATAAGAGCCGTATATATAGAACAATGCGCTTGTAAACTCGTCTTGCCTTCTTCTTCTCCACACCGGTCTTTCTTTCTGTGTCTTGACGTTCTTTTCTGACCTCTTTGCTTTCGAGATACGTGTATCTCAAGCTTCTTTCGTTCATTTTATATTCATCGCCTTCTCCGGTTTCATTCCTTTAGCCCTGGAGGCATAACATTCCTTACCTGTGACACTTGTTCTCGTCCGTTCCTTTAGAATTCAGTATCAAAGACACATTTTATAGTTTCGATCAGTTCCATTCGACTTACACGATGCTCAACTTCATCCCCATCATCGCCGGCCTCGCCTCTCTCGTCTCAGCTACCAGCGCTCCGACCCGCCCCGATCTCAAACTCATCTGGAAAGACGAGTTCACCGGGTGTCAAGGCTGCTCACCCAAGACAAACAACTGGAACACTGCCCTCAACATCAACTCCAACAACGAACTCCAGACGTACTCCACCTCCAACAAGAACATCCAACTCTCCGGCGGTGACACCCTCCAGCTCGTTCCCTGGAAGGATGGGAAGGGTGAGTGGACTTCTGGACGTCTCGAGTCCAAGAAGGCTTTCCACGCAGACAAGAACAAAGCTCTTCGTGTAGAGGCCAGTATTCGAATGGGTGATTCAGCTCGCAAGCAGGGTATCTGGCCTGCCTTTTGGATGCTCGGTGACGCACTCCGCCACGGAACTGGATGGCCTCTTTGTGGCGAGATCGACATTTTCGAGAGAGTTAACGGCGACTTGACTGGTTTCGGCACTGTTCACTGTGGTCATGAGGGCGGTGGTCCCTGCAATGAGCCCGAGGGTCTTGGACAGCGGGTTACCATTCCGGATAACGAGTTCCATGCTTGGTCTGTAGTTATCGACCGACGGGCCAGCAGCTGGCAAGACGAGAAGATCACCTGGCTGCTCGATGGAGCGCCTTTCCACAGCATCACGGGCAAGACACTCAACGATGAGGGCACCTGGGCTACTTTGGCTCATTCTCCCATGTACATTCTCCTCAATGTCGCTGTTGGCGGAACCTGGCCTGTAAGTTCGAACAATTTCAGTGTTTCAAGGTAACATCAGACTAATCATGTTATGTAGGGCAATCCTAACAAGGTCACCGAAGCTGGCTACAAGAACATGATGGAGGTCGCCTATGTCGCCGTCTACGAAACCACAAACTAGCTACCAGAGTAACTAGCTATTCTTCAAAACATGCTACAAACTTCTTCTGCCAGCCTTTTCTTGGCACTTTCTTCATTTTCTTTTCACCTTTATCTATCTGAGGGTGAAAGACTGTCGAGTGTCTTTGAGACTGGTCTCTCTGTTCGGCTCGACGGTTATTTGCTGGATTAAACCCAGCTTTGTCTTGTTTCCAGTCGCTATCTTACGTACAGCGGATCAATTAGATAGGTATCTAGATACAAAAACAAGACTCACGACGTTATGACACAAACTTACTCCAAACTCAGTGATGTGGCCTCTGTGCTCTGAGGCAGCATGATACAACCTTTCACAAACATGCAAGCTCAGCATCATATTTATTGCTCTAAAGGTCGACTCAGATATACTAAACTTGACTAAGCTTTTTTCTTGATTGACAGCCCTTTATTTTCTTGGCTTCCTCATCAGTCACCTCTGGCCGATTAACGGATAGGGCCGAAAAGACCATCCTGATAATGATGCTTTGAGTTATGTTTTTCATCGTCTTTGACGAGCGGAAGACATCCTTTTTGCTCAATCAAGTCTGCAACTTATTCACGTTCTCACTTTAAGGGACGTTATGGAGGAAACTGTGTCAATATTGAACAAGCCTGCCAAGTCTTTATAGCCAGTTGTCGCTGACAAGAGGCTATCTATGTGTCTAAATATATACAATGAAGATCTAATATGTACAACAAGGGTCGAACACCTGGTCTAGGATGCCATGCTATACAATGGCAAGCCTGCTCATGAGAGGATCCCTTCTGAGACGTTTTATGGTCTCTCCCACAACCGATGGATCTACCATTTAGTTGGGGATGCATTGGGAGTAGTACTCGTTCTGCTTGACACACTTGCTTCCAGTGGCGCAAGCGAGGTTGCCGTTGGGATAAGCGGACTTGGAACCACCGCACTGGTAATAAGCAGGGACAACGGAGGCCTTGGCGGTAGCGTCAGTCTTGGCCGGGCAGCTTCCTCGGGTTTTGGTTCCACGGACCTTCTGGGTTGTCTTAGGCTTATTGACAGGTTGAGCGGGCTTGGTAGCAGCAGGCTTGGTGGCGACAGGCTTGTCGGTCTGGGGCTTCACAGCAGGCTTGGTAGAGGAGGGCTTCTCGGCGGGCTTGGTGGGCTCGGGCTGAGCGGCAGCCTTGGTGGAGGACTTCTGGACAACAGGAGCGGTATCCTTGGTCTTCTGGGGCTGAGCGGCAGCGGCGACGGAGGTGGTCTTCTTAGCGGAGCTGGAGGGCTGGGGCTTGCTGGCCGAGGTATCACCCTTGAAGGCAGGGAAGCTGGAGTCGTCATCACGCTTGCATCCACTGATGTCGAGGAGAGCCTTGGGGCACTGGACCTGCTCAAAGGTGAAGTCAGGGTTGTCGGCGTTCTCGAACCAGTCGAATCGCCAGTGACAACCGTCCTTGAGAAGCTCGGGGAAGCTATCACACTCGCTTCGGGAGGAGATACCGCCGTACTGGGCACCACCGAGGCCCTTGCCGAACTCAGAAGTGCAGCCGTCGAAGATACCGACACCACCGCCGGGCATCATGAGATCGAAGTGGTTGTCGCCGAGATCACCTCCAGTGTTGGTGGACTGGACGATCATCTTCTTGCCCTTGACGGGGCCAGTAGTGAAGGTCAAACTAGAAACAGTCAGCGTATTGTAAAAATCTACGTGTGAAAGAGACTGACGCATAGCAAGCACAGCACCAGCTGGCCTCGGAGCCACCGGAGATCTTGGTAGCAGCGAAACCATAGGCAAGCTCATCGTTGACAGCCCAGGGAGAGTAGTTGGTGCAAGCATAAGCAGAACCACCACCCTCACAACCGTTGACAGCGTTAGTGTTGGAGATGGGGTTGTCGTTCTTGTCACAAGTCAAAGCAGGGGCGTTGACAGCAGCCTTTCCGCTCCAAGAGCAAGAAGGCTTGCAGCAATCCCAGTATCGAGTAGAGTGACCGCTTCCAGAAGCAGCACTCACGGCGAGAGGGCCGGCCAGGGCGAGAAGAGTGTAAGATCGCATCGTTGCAAAAGTTGTTTTGTTTAAAGAGTGGCTTTTTTGAAAGAGAGTGTATGTAATTCTAAAGAATGAATGAAGTGAATGAATGAATGAGAAGGCAGTGCTCGAGTGTCCAGCAACCAGAGCATCGGGACGCAGAGCTCATCTTATATACAAGCGTCCAACACTAACTCCCGCGCAAACCTAACTCCCGCGTATTCAGCCTATGCTGCGCCGTGAACTGTCAGATATCATGAGCACATTTCGTCCAAGTGATCAGTTAGTCTAGGTCAAACTAGCGCAGGTACAAATTCAAGGATCACCAAAAGTCAAGATGACAAGCTGATGGTGGTGCAATGATTGGACCCAGTCAGCATATCGATGCAGGTCGGGAACGGGAAACAGATCCTCCACTAATAAGACGTCTAGAAGCTGGTCTGACGGACAAGGGACGGCAAGGCTGGACCGAACGAGGGAGAAATGAAGTCTAGGAGACTTTGGTTTCAGGAACAGCTGTGGGGAAATTGACAACGGTTTTCGGCCGTGTCTCCCGAGATTGGGCCCGAGTGACAGGGATAGAGGCTGAAGCAGACAAAGGCGATGGTTCTAGAAGTGGTAAAGACTGGCCGCACGATACAGGTGGTTAATAAGAAGCGACGCCGTTTATACCGTAGACGCTGGAAATGAGGTGAGACTCCTTCTAGAATCCTCTGGTGGTTTAGCGCTGGGGGGAGGCCGTTGGTGTAAGTGCCCCTGGATGGGTGATGGGTGAGCTGCTGTAGCGTTGCCGGATGGAACGTTGACGCGAACGCGCGCCAAGAGGTGAAACAGATAGGCTTTGAGATGGCGGATGCGACGGATCGTCGGCACTTTTAAACACTTATTATGAAGCCGCGATGGCTTCAAGTTGCGGTGTAGTAAAAGTATGTACGGAGTCTGTTATCTTAGCTCCGGGGTCAAAATTGATTAGGACTAATGTATAAATATTGAGTGTGGTGGAAGAGTATATGCCGATATGCTTCTTGGATTCTAATTTACGTGAGTTTGCAGTGAGGTTCTTATTGACTCTGCTGGGTATATCATAAGCTTAGTGCATTAGTTTATCTGCTTAGGATAAACTCTATGTTGTTGTAGTGCTAATAAGAGTACACTTAACTTTATTTTCTCTAATATTGGAACTGGTTGATGGACTCGGTATTCCTGCTGTAATCCTTCCATAACATTTCACCCTGTATCTCGGAGATTAACCTCGCGATTACCAACATCCTATTTACTAGTAAGTTACCGCATTCGAGCTGATGCTGAGATCGACACTTGAACTGAATAACCGCAAAAAGGTACAACTTCTCCTTTCTGTTCATGTACAAGGTAATGGCAGAGTTGAAACGACAGAATATGAGTCGCTTTGGTCAAGTTTAGGTTAACCTAGACCAATGCCTTGAAGATTGTCTTTTAATCATGCGGGCATGGGTCAAAAGCTGGATGGAACACAGCCACAGATTATGGGGTCGTGGACGCCACACATCACCTCTGACCACTCAGGATTATTCATCAACGTGGCGTTCTTTTCCTGACCTAACCACATTAGAATTAGCGCATTCTGGGCGCGTCTCGTCGCCTCAACCTCAGGCTCCTGAATGCTTAGTGAGGATTCATTGTAACAAATTCATCACCTCTCCACCACGACCCTTCACCTCGCGCATTCGTCAACATCGCTCTATCTCCTGGCTTGAGATTCCTGTCGACCTGTCCAACTCATCGGCAGATGCTCACGGGGTGCATCAGGCGCCAGGTCCAAAACTGACCGCCCTGACTTCGCTGTTGTAGCTCCTTTGTCCTTCTTTGAATAATTTCGACGCAACTGCCTAACGGGCCCAATCCATCGATTTGAGCAGCAATATCTTGTCGCCAACCTTTTAATACCCCGAGAACTCGATCACTGTATTTATAGCGACAAATACCGACACCATGGACGACTACGAGAACGAATCCGACTACGATTATGGCTACGATGAGGGTATCACCCCCGAGGATTGCTGGACCGTAATCTCGTCCTTCTTCGAGACAAAGGGTCTTGCATCGCAACAGACCGACTCCTTTGACGAATTCACCCAGACAATGGTGCAGGATCTCGTTAACGAGTACTCCACCATTACCCTCGACCAGCACAACCCTCCTGCGCCTCCTGGAGTCAACATCGCTTTGCGACGATATGAGATCAAGTTTGGGAGCGTCATGGTGTCACGTCCCTCTATGAGCGAGACTGATGGAACTGTGACCAACCTCCTACCTTACGAATGTCGTGACCGCAACCTCACCTACGCCGCGCCGACCTATCTCAAGATCACCAAGAAAGTCTCCGTCGCAGTCGACAAGGAGGTCCCTTTGCACGAGATGGACGATGAGCAGCAGGCCGAGTACAAGCGAACCGGCGAAAACCCCACAAAGCTGGTTTGGGAAGTTGAGGAGGATGCTGGAAGCATAAAAGCTGAGGATGAGCCCTCGGAGATGATCTTTATCGGAAAGATGCCCATCATGGTCAAGTCCAAGATTTGCCATCTGAGCAGCCATTCTGACGAAGACCTCTTCATGCTCAATGAATGTCCCTATGATCAGGGCGGTTACTTCGTTATCAACGGTAGTGAGAAGGTCCTGATCGCCCAGGAACGTTCTGCCGCCAACATTGTTCAAGTTTTCAAGAAGGCCCAGCCTAGTCCTTTCACCTACACTGCTGAAATCCGCAGTGCTCTTGAGAAGGGCTCTCGTCTTATCTCCAGTCTTACGATGAAGCTCTACGGCAAGGGAGATTCTGCACGAGGTGGCTTTGGCCAGACTATCCAGGCTACCCTGCCTTTTGTCAAGGCAGATCTCCCTGTCGCCATCGTCTTCCGAGCTCTTGGTGTTGTGTCTGATGAGGATATTTTGAACCACATTTGCTACGACCGCAACGACAGCCAGATGCTGGAAATGCTCCGCCCTTGTATTGAGGAGGCTTTCTGTGTCCAGGACCGAGAAGTTGCTCTTGACTTTATCGGAAAGCGTGGAAACAGAGACCAGGCTAGTCTCGGTCGTGAGAAGCGTGTTCGAGTTGCAAAGGATATTCTCCAAAAAGAGACCCTTCCTCACATCTCCCAGTCAGAGGGTAGTGAGACACGTAAGGCCTTCTTTTTGGGTTACATGGTGCACAAGCTTCTGCAATGTGCTCTTGGACGTCGTGAGCCCGATGATCGTGATCACTTTGGCAAGAAGCGACTTGATCTGGCTGGGCCTCTGCTGGCGAAGCTCTTCCGTGGTATCATTCGAAGGATAAACACTGAGCTCTCCAACTACCTCAAGCGATGTGTTGAGAGCAACCGAAACTTCAACCTGACTGTTGCTATCAAGCCATCAACGCTTTCCAACGGTCTCAAGTACTCTTTGGCCACTGGTAACTGGGGTGATCAGAAGAAGGCAGCAAGCTCGACAGCTGGTGTCTCTCAGGTGTTGAACAGATACACCTTTGCTTCTACTCTTTCACATTTACGCCGAACCAATACTCCCATTGGACGAGATGGCAAATTGGCCAAGCCTCGACAGCTGCACAATACTCATTGGGGTTTGGTGTGTCCCGCCGAAACGCCTGAGGGTCAAGCTTGTGGTCTGGTCAAAAACTTGTCTCTGATGTGCTATGTCAGTGTTGGCTCTCCAGCCGATCCTCTCATTGAATTCATGATCAACAGAGGTATGGAGGTCGTTGAGGAGTACGAGCCGACAAGATACCCCCACGCTACCAAGATTTTCGTCAACGGTAGCTGGGTTGGTGTTCACGCCGACCCCAAGCATCTCGTGAATCAGGTTTTGGACACAAGACGAAAGTCGTACGTTCAGTTCGAAGTATCACTTGTTCGTGATATTCGAGACCGTGAATTCAAAATTTTCTCAGACGCTGGCCGTGTCATGAGACCCGTCTTCACAGTCCACCAGGAGGATGACTATGAGAACAACATCACCAAGGGACAACTTGTGTTGACAAAGGAACATGTCAACAGGCTAGCCCAAGAGCAGGCAGAGCCACCTGCCAACCCCGTGGACAAGTTTGGATGGGATGGCTTGATTCGCGAAGGAGCTGTCGAGTATCTCGACGCTGAGGAAGAAGAGACAGCCATGATTTGCATGACGCCAGAGGATCTCGAACTCTACCGTGAGCAAAAGAATGATGAAGCTACACTCACAGAAGAAGAGAAGCGGGCCAAGGCAGAGGCAGAGAAGAGGGAACAAGAGGAAGATCGCAACAAGCGATTGAAGACAAAGGTCAACCCCACAACTCACATGTACACACATTGTGAGATTCACCCCAGTATGATTCTCGGTATCTGTGCCAGTATCATTCCTTTCCCCGATCACAACCAGGTATGTATGTCCCATGACCATGCATGGACTCAACTGACAGCAATAGTCTCCTCGTAACACCTACCAATCCGCTATGGGTAAACAAGCTATGGGCTTCTTCTTGACAAATTACTCCCGCCGCATGGACACCATGGCCAACATTCTCTACTACCCTCAAAAGCCTCTCGCCACTACCCGATCCATGGAGTTCCTCAAGTTCCGAGAATTGCCAGCTGGTCAAAATGCCATTGTCGCAATTGCTTGCTACTCAGGTTACAACCAGGAAGATTCCGTCATTATGAACCAGAGTAGTATTGATCGAGGTCTGTTCCGAAGTCTGTTCTTCCGATCGTACTCAGATCAGGAGAAGAAGGTTGGTCTCAACTACACTGAGATCTTTGAGAAGCCTTTCCAGCAGACAACACTCCGAATGAAGCATGGAACATACGACAAGCTTGACGAGGATGGTATCGTGGCGCCTGGTGTCCGTGTGTCAGGTGAAGATATCATTATCGGCAAGACTGCACCCATCGACCAAGAAAACCAAGACCTTGGTACAAGAACTCAATCGCATCAACGTCGTGATATCTCGACGCCACTGCGAAGTACTGAGAACGGTATCGTCGATCAGGTCATTCTGACAGTCAACGCCGATAACGTCAAGTACGTCAAGGTCCGAGTACGAACCACCAAGATTCCTCAAATTGGTGACAAGTTTGCTTCTCGTCACGGTCAAAAGGGTACAATCGGTGTTACATACCGACAGGAGGATATGCCTTTCAGCCGAGAAGGTCTTACTCCCGATATCATTATCAACCCTCACGCCATTCCGTCGCGAATGACAATTGCCCATTTGATTGAGTGTCTTCTTAGTAAGGTGTCAACGCTGGAAGGTATGGAGGGTGACGCTACACCATTCACTGATGTCACAGTCGATTCAGTCTCAGAACTTCTGAGAAAGCACGGCTACCAATCTCGAGGTTTCGAGGTCATGTACAATGGTCACACTGGACGAAAGCTCCGTGCCCAGGTGTTCTTTGGACCTACCTACTACCAGCGTCTTCGTCACATGGTGGACGACAAGATTCACGCTCGTGCTCGTGGTCCAGTTCAGATCATGACTCGACAACCTGTGGAGGGTCGTGCTCGTGATGGTGGTCTTCGATTCGGAGAAATGGAACGTGATTGTATGATTGCTCACGGTGCCGCTGCTTTCCTGAAGGAGCGTCTGTTTGAGGTGTCGGATGCTTTCCGTGTCCACGTCTGCGAGATTTGTGGACTCATGACACCAATTGCGTAAGTCAACCCTACAAATACTCATGAATAAGAACTAACATGTCCAGAAACCTCTCCAAACAATCGTTCGAATGCCGACCTTGCAAGAACAAGACCAAGATCGCGCAAATCCATATTCCCTATGCTGCCAAGCTGCTCTTCCAGGAGCTGCAGGCCATGAACATCGCCGCAAGAATGTTTACCAACAGATCTGGAGTTTCAAACCGATAGTTTAGATTGCTTACGAAAAAAAGATTGACGATGCATAAAATATTGGAGAGGGAAAGCTTTGGCAGCGCTGCAAGACAGGATCAGCTTGCCTGAGCTTTGTAATGTTTGGGGAGGTTCATCATGTATAAAATAGCCAATTCGTTAGGAAATACAGCAAAAAACAACGAAATGCATTGATGCAACAGAATCTTTAATGGCGCCGTAGTCGCTAGAGAGGAGTATGATAGTACACTTTTTCCAATTCACTTTTCCCGCCGTCCTTGGTGTTATCGATTCGGTAGATCTTTCTCAGCCGCTGCTATCGAGTCGTGCACTGTTTGCTCGCGCTTGTATTCTGCTTCGAGTTGCTTCTGCAAGTCAAAGTCCAATTGTCTTTCTCGCTTGATTCGTTGCTGTTCCATATCTCGAACGACTCCCTCGTGCATAGCCTGCGATCATGGTTAGCTGAGAGTTATGGGGAATGGATTGGATAATCAATCGAGCAGTGGGAAACGTACGGCTTGTTCGAACTTCTGCTGGAAATGTACAGCGATGACTGTGGTGACTGTGAGGAGCGATGTACCCAGTAGGGTGAGCTTTGATGCTCGAGACATGGTGCCTCAACGTCTTCTTCGGGGTCGGGAAGGGTGAGTTTAGAGATCGCTGGGGAAATTGACCGGCTTGCGATAGGCCAATTGACCCGAATAAAGACAATTCGAGTACAATTTATTCTGGGAAAGATTATGATCAAGTTGCAAAAGAAGGGACTTTGTCAGCCCATGACGTTCCAAGCGCACAGCGTCTCTGGCGGTTCCCACACGCGCTAAGCGCTGTAGCTCCCCCCAAACAAGTAACGTACCTTACCTAGCGGCACCTGCGAATCAGCTGCCTGAGCTCAGCACCCGACGTAATCCTCCATCAAGTGCTTGTATGCAACCATTCGCAACATCAACTCCCATCAACAACGACGCCATCACCAACACTCTCTAACCTGATAACACGATACTTCTCCCCCACCGAATCGATCGCTTTATCGTCCAGTTTGATACTACGACATCATGGTTAGATGCTTCGCGAATAGGATGGAGGAGTGATGGCTAATGCTTCGTAGTCTGCCCAGAACTCAGCTGGTATTCAACAGCTGCTCAACGTACGCTGCATCGAGCGCTTTTACTGCCATCGAACGGGGAACTAATCTGTGATGCTAGGCTGAGCAAGATGCTTCCAAGATTGTTCAGAAAGGTGCGCTACAACCTCATCTCCCCGCCTTGTTTATAGCTTAACTAACGACACTTTCCAGCACGAGAATGTAAGCGCCATTTCCTCACGAACCGATGAATCACCTATCTGACAGTATCGAACGATAGACCGTACCAAGCGCGTCAGGGAAGCTCGCGATGAGGCCAAGCAAGAGATAAGCGACTACAAGGCCAAGAAGGAAGAAGAATATCAGAAATTCGAGGCCGAGGTACGAAATCCCCCCGAAAGACATACCGTCAATCTACGGTCTACCTCAACGATGGAGTAATACTGATGGTTCTACAGCACAGCAAGGGTAACGAGCAAGCCGAGGCCGAGGCCAACCAGGAAGCCGAGAAGCAAATCAAGAGCATCCAGGAGGCTGGCAAGAAGGGTCAAGCTCAGGTCATCAAGAACCTCCTCAGCGCCGTCTTCGACGTCAACCCCGTCCCCCCCACCAAGTCCTGAACGACGGGAGCACCGCGCACACATGTTTATAATTACGAGCGTTTCAGCTTGACACACGAAAGGAGATGCAAATAGACGAGGAGGATTTGTGTTACAAAGACCAAATTGCGTGGTCCCGCCCTGCCAGCGTTTTTCCCTTTCTAAAAGGAAAACGCGCATTTTGAATTATTAAAGTTATTTTTCTACTGGACAAACTCGACTAGAGTGCTCAACATGTCCCTCAGATCCTGGTTCTCCTCCGTTGTGTCTAGAGCGTCTAGCTGCTCCTTTAGTGTACGGCCGATTACAGAGACCTTTTCGTCGCGCTCGGCGAGGATTTGTCTGATCTTGCGTGCTGCTCCTGTGTCTTCTGCTACTAACCACGCGAGAACTGTATCGATGGTCTGTAGAGTGAAGAGACCTGCGTCAATTCTCCGGGATAGCCATTCTAGCTCTGCTGCTTCTCGGTCATCTTCTGAAGTAGTCGCTCTCTCAGCGTCGTTTTGCTGCTCTGCTAGTGAGATGCGAGCGACGTAGTCTCGTCGGAATTTGATGAGTTTAGAGATCTTCTCGTAGTCCTTTTCCACAAACTTGGCTAGTGTTCGTATCCTCTCTGCGGAATTAGCTGGTAGAAGGCGTAGCATTGAGGCAAAGATCTCGACCAGATGTTCTGCTAAGCGATGATCTTGTGTCTTCATGAAGAGTGTGAAGAGACCCTTCAGACCACCAGCCTCGACAATCTTTTGACAGACATCCACACCAGCGATACCGCCTGCAGCGTGGTTAATGAGGCGGAGAGCAGGTGGTTTACTCTTCTTTCCCTCCTTCAGCATGATGAGACAGAGCTCTACACCCTCTGCGTCGATGAACTTTGCCTTTCCTGCAGCTTCATCTGTTAGGCATGTTAGGGATGCGAATATGTTCTCCATGTACTCTTCTTCATCGCCGCCCTTGTCGGGATCGCGTCTTCGGTAGGGGGCGATAAGCTGGAGAAGCAAGTCGACCGCATCGAGGTTTATGAGTTTCGTGCGGTTTGCGACGGACATTTGGGCGAGGATGGCCAAGATTTCTGCAGCGTATTGCTTGTTCTGGGAGACGGTGTCTTCCTTTCGTTGGATGCGTTGGAGGAGCCATTGTAGAAGCTTCTCATCTTCTCCTACACGCTCTGCGACTGATTGTCGAGAGCACAAGTTCTCAATGAGTCCCAAAGCATGGTAGATACCGTTGCGATCTGATTCATCATCCTCGTTCAGGCGTGAGAAGTTGGAGACGAGTAAACTGAGGAGATCTGCCTCCATCATGGCATCTACCAGCACATTCCACTGCTCATCCTCGGCCGCAACATCTTCGTCTGTCAACTCGCCCATAACCTCGATCGCATCGATAGCAATGTCAGTATTCTCGTGCGCCAGAAGACCGACAACACTGGCTACGCATTCTAGCCTGACGAACTCAGGGTACAGTTCCGGATGTTCAGACAGCAGCGACAGCCCCTTGATGTCGGCGTCTAGATCAGCCTCACTGCCGATAAACTTCTGCGGTTGATCCTCAAACTTAGCGCGAAGCTCGGCGTTCTTGTTGATGTGCCTCTCCAAGTTGGTCAGCGTTTTTCGCAACCATGCTGCATCGATCTTCTCAGGTGCTCTGCCAGCGTCGGCTTCCTCTACGTAGTCCAGGATCTCCGATTCTTGTTTTGTGATGCCACCGCCGAAGAAGCGACCTTCATCATCGTCGGGAGGGAGCTCGGGACCGAAGTCTTCGTCGTCGGCGGGGGGAGGCGCTGGGCCAGCTTCCATGTCTTCGTCTTCGTCTGGCGCATCGTTGACTTGGGCATGGCGATTTGAGCCGTTGGCGTTTGTCTTTGCTGATTTGTAGATTTCATCTAGATATCGTAAGCAGAAGTTCGCGACAAGGAAATGTTTAGTTGAGGCTTACTTGGGTCTCGAATGGGATCAAGCTTGCGCTTCCCCGAGATTCCTGAGCTCTAGAATTTGTTAGACGGTATTGAACTTGGAGATTGAAGTAAACAAACCTTGAAAATATCATCGACGCTCGCCATGGCAGAAAACAATTGGGATACGGAGCGAAAGAAACAGTAGAATTCGGTTTCGATATTCGTAAGTGATCAAATTATCCGTTCGCGATCGGCGATACCTTTCAGCGACGCGCTCAAGCTGATGATTCTGATGTCGGTTACGATTATTACATAAGGCAACGAAGCGCGCTAAAACTGAAGCACGACAGCGTGGTCCAGGGGGTCCAGGGAGATTCCGCACAGTGCTCCCGCTAAAGCAAGGGCCTCAAGGGGGAAGAAAACACCGAATCTTGACATAAGGTGTCAAAATAAACTTGGCAAAGAGCTCCCTAAGCTTCAGCTAAACTTACCTAAATATTTTCATCACCTAGGGATAAGGTCCTGAGTTTTCTTCCCTCCCCTAGGAAGCCTCAGGGTCAGACACGCGGTACACACAGGCCAGACAGGACAACTAGCATCAGCCGATACTATGGAATACTTGGCCGAAGGGCTGGGGTAGGCAGACGCACAGGTCAACTGCCGGTCACCCGGCATAATGCGCTATCTTGTCACAGATTAGAGACAGAGAGGAACATGCGCATCCCTACTCCGTACAGTCCCTGTACCTTTAGGTTCCGATACCTCCAAACCACCAACCAAAACCCCGAGATGCAGGTACGGCTCGTCCCCTGACATGGATGGGCTGGGTTATCTGTTCCCTGAGCTGGGCTGACTGGTTGGTCTGTCTTCTGGCACGAACTTGAGTTGTTTAATGTTTGACTTGTGTCTTTTTTAACTTCTACAACATCCCCTTTTTGTTTCGACAGCGAGCGTTGCGTTTGCATTGCGAATACGAACGATAGAGAGAGATAGAGCGACATGAGAATGCGAATCTGCGACGATATTCAACTTGGGATCTACAACTTTTACGACGAGCAAACTTGTTCTGTTCTGTACCTGAACTACCTTAAGTTAATTGCGCCGGAAGCGGATCCCATCTCCACGACCTCTCGCTGAAGCACGAGTCTGTCACTGCTGAGGTGTTGCTGCCAATCGCGAGGTGAGGTGGGAAAGGTCCGGGCTTCCACTAACCTCCACTAACCTAAGCCTTAGCAGTCCAAGGTCCCCTAAAATCGCCTACGACTGGAGTACAAGGGAAAGGGGGGAAATTGTTGGCTTTTTGGTGAGGATCCAGTAGAATCGATCGCTGGACTGGACTGGACTGGATCGGATTGGATTGCATTCGTTCGTCTTGGCTTGGCTATTTTTTAGAAGATCGATTTCATTTTCAAAGAGGATGCACGACGGCCAGATCTCGTCTTCTCCTCGTCAATTTCTCAATCACAATCACAATCACCACCACCACAACCAACGTCCGAGCGCGTCTCCCTCTGCTGCTACTGCTACCGCCTCCGCAACCGCTACAGTCCCGCCGCCTTGGGCTTTGCCTGCATATGCGTCCTCCGCTTCCGTATCGACCGACTCTAGACCAGCGAGTGGTAGATCCCATTATTATCCTCATCGCGACCCGTCGAGATCTGCGCTTTCGCCCTCGGCCTCTCCCTCGCTAAACGCCCATCCTCATCACAAGGCCCCGGGTCCCCGTCTGCCACGAACTTCCTCACTGCTCCCTCCGCCCCATATCGAACCTTCGCCGGGAGCTGTAACTTTCCAGAGATCGGATCGCTTATCGCCCACTCCCACGTCCACGCCCACGCCCACGCCTGGCAGCAGCAGCAACGGGAACGGAATCCCCCACAACGCCGCCGAGAGCTCATGGTTATTGAATCGTCTCTCGTCTTCGACTGTGTCCACGAATTTCAGTCGTGTTTCGGCGCTACCCCCCCACGCCAACCATACCAATTCGCGACTCGGTAAAAGCCCCAGTATCGATGCGACCACTTTCATTGACAACTCTCCACCGCCTTCCAAACCATCCCCTCGGAAACTCCAGAAGATTCACCGTCCAAGTACATCTGTCTCCAACCCCGACACCTTCATTTTTAGGCCCTCAGAGGAACGAACCCAGCTACCGCAATCCCTGCCGCTAATCGTAACATTATCGCCCTTGGAGGCGCCCGCTGCGCTAAGCGATATACTCAACGTCAAATCCGAAGGGGCTGGCCCTGGCTCTGGTACGAGTGAGCCTGGGCGATCAACAGGCGCCCGCCAGGAGGGACAGTCCCTGAAGCAATCCGACAATTCAGACTCCCCAGCGCGATCCGTTACTTCAACACCCGGCAGTGCACGCTCAATGGCTGCATATCGACCTAATATGCAGTACGATCAGGACCAAGAGGCTTACCCGCCTCAAAGGGGACACTCCAGGAGTCGATCTGGAAAAGGAAGCAATGATAAGGGGCGCGCCAAACCGCCATCTCAAAAGGCCATGTTACATCGTGCCTTGCAGAAGGCGAATACAGCAGTCCAGTTGGATAATGCACAGAATTTTAAGGGCGCACGAGAAGCTTATGCGGAGGCTTGCGACCTCCTGCAGCAGGTGCTACAAAAGACAACTGCCGATGAGGATAAACGCAAGCTGGAAGCAATTGTAAGAACATGCCCAGTTATCGACATCCCATACTAACTTGTATAGCGACGAACTTATACGAGTCGAATCGATGAGTTGGATCAAATGGCACCCTGGCAAGAAGAGGAGACCAAGGCGCTGCCCGCACGCCCTGAGAGTTTAGCACAGCATTCCGAGTCCGAGTCTGTATTACGATTGGATGATGATGATGATGAACCTAATGATACCGTTGTCTTTGACACCGCTGCAGCTGCCAGAATAGATAGCCACAGCCCTCAACCTCGAATTGTCAATTCACCGCCACGAGATGATAGCCAAGGCTATAATAGACGAAGTGCTCAGAACAAGCCGAAACCTATCGTCACAAGTCTTACACCCGAGCCTGGACTTCTTCAATCCTCTTTCTCACGATCACCAGTTCGACTTCGCACTCCTGAGCATTTCCTCCCACAACGGCCCGCGGACCCATACATGCCAGCTCCGCTCTCCCCCAGACGCCCACTATCTCCAGCAAAAGAAGTCAATGACATGGACGAGCCCGTGCGAACCGACTTCTCCATGAGCCATGACCAGCAGAACGACCATGCGCAAGAGCATAACGTGCCGCAAACGCATTTCCGGGAAGACAGCATGAACTCTTGGTTGGATCCCATTGACGAATCAGGAGGCTCGACTGCATCATCTGTTCATTCGCGCACTTCATCGCTTGGTTTCAGAAGGAAGCACATTCGGGGCGTTAGTGGAGGAACCGAAGCTGAATTCGATACCGCATTGGACGCAGCCATTGAGGCCGCCTATGATGATGGGTATGAGCCAATGAGTCCAATGGACCACAGACGAATGGTGTCAGTGGACGCTGGCGAGGAAGTAGTAGCCAATGCTATGCGCAAAGTTGAACTTGCTCGTCAAAAAGTCAGAGAGACTGAGCAAGAGCTTTATGAGATGGAGAGGGATAACCGATCTCAACAGCAATACCAGTCTTATGAGTACCAAGGGACACCCAACGACTTTTATAACGATAACTCATCTGACGAGGAAGAGAGGATTTTGGATGAGATTGCTCGAGATTACGGTCTCGAGTCATATAGACATCGCCCACCACCACCTCGAGAGTCCGACTCTAGCGGCGTAACTTCACGTACATGGCACAGCTCACAGGGATCAAATCCCCCAACGGGAGCTACTTCACTCTCTACCGTTACAGAGCTACCACCACCTTTGGCGCATCTTACACAGGGCCCAGCTGCCCCTCCACCTACACAGTCTTTACCTGAACTGCCTCAACGACCTGGATCATCCGCGCAAAGTGTACGAAATAGACGTCTTTCAGGACAGAACCCGAAACAACTCAAGATTGAAACTTCGAAACTCGCCCTTCCCATGCAGAGCTATGCCGATGCCAACCAGGCTAAGTCTGCTCCTCTAAGCAGTCAGAACGTTGACGCCACAGTTGAGCCGGATACGAAGGCCACGAGTGCGAATCATAGACAACCTTCGCCACCGTTGTTCGAAGCCAGCCCGACAGATATGACAGGATCTCGACCTACACCATCGCCGTTTGGACAGCTGGGCTCAGAGAAGGGCGATGACGACATTACCGGCTCTCCCAATACACGAAAACTGAGAAAGAACTTTTCGTCCTCGAGTCTTCGAAGTATGAAGAGTCGCAATATGTCATTGACACATTTGGAAGAAGGCTCAGATTTGTCTCCTGGAACCCCAGGAAGCAATCCCTTTGGATCTCTCAATGCTCCATCAGTGCCAGCTCTGCCTACACCTCTTGCCACGAGCTTTCGTGAGCGATCGGAAACAAATGCGGCCGGGCTGTCATTGTTTGACGACCACTTCTACTCTCCGACAAGCCCTGGCTCGCCCAATCCGCTCATCTCCGATCCTCCAGCTCCCCTTGAGCCTTGTCCTACTGACTTTATGCTTCGACCTTTCTGGCTGATGCGATGTCTCTACCAGACATTGGCCCATCCACGGGGCGGTTACATCAGCAGCAAACTCTTTGTTTCAAGAGATGTTTGGAGGGTGAAGGGAGTGAAGCTCAAGAACATCGAAGACAAGGTGGCCAACTGCGATTTCCTTACGGCTGCTTTACTCAAGATCGCGAGAGTGGACACCTATGATGCCGATGCAGTCTTGGAAGAGATGCAATCCCTGGAGGGCATTCTCGAACAAGTCCAAACCGCATTGAGTCGCAAACTTGGCAATGAAGTTGGCGTCCATGGATCTGGAGCACTATTCAAGGACGCATCCACCGGCGATGGAGATGCAGCTACTGGCGTACCTCGATCAGCGAGTGTTTCTGGGAAATCCTCCTTCTCATGGCGACGTCTCCGTTCGAAGAACTCCGCAGTCGGACTCGGCGGCTCTTACATGAGCCGTGTTAATACGGAAACATCTAAGGATATACCCAGCATTGCCAGTCTGCCAATGACACCTACCCCAACGAATCGCCCCCCCAAGCGGGATCTGGCACAGGTCCAATTTACAGGCCCGAACGCAATGTACATGAGCTCATTGGCACGCTTGTTTGATGCAGCTCAAGCTATTGGTAAGTTCAGCCTTCCCAGAGTATACTTTGTATGCTAACCAGAAGTAGATCAAATAGCTAGGCAAGTCGAGGATCCTGGGTTGCGACATGCCGACAAGACACAGGTTGGTCTTGAGCTATGTACTCGACATGCAGCGGAGTTTTTTGGGTTCTACGTGTGTCGATTTGTTCTGTCGGATTTGGGATTGTTGCTAGACAAGTATCTCAAGCGTGGCAGTGAATGGGTTCTCACATGATTGGTAGATGGATGGACTGGATTCCGTACGAAGCACTTGCACCAAAGAGATGGATGAACCTTGGAACGATGGAGACGGAACGAACTTGAACTTTTGGAATGGGAATGAAATGGGATGGAACGAATGGGTCGTTATAATGCATGGGCAAGGCGTGATGCATTCGGTTTTCTTCTTGGCCAACCAAGTACTTAGATGTATCCCGTGTGACGGGAAAAAGGCTCGATACCCAAGCGATCTATATGTTTCACTGTTAAAGTTTAGTTTTATGAAATGGGATGGGATGAATAGCATTGTGATGGGTTCCTTTGAAGTGTGTATTGACGGGCAGCATATGGTGTCTACAGTTGGTGTTTTGTGTGCACTGCACTATGGCTTGTGTTTGAGTAGGCAGTTTGTTTATGGTCAAGGAGAGTTAACCTTACTTTTAAGTCTATGAGTTCTCTGCTAAGTATTCTCAAAGTAATAATTATGAGTGAGTATTTAATTCCATTCTCCCTTAAGCTCAGCATCTTAAGATGGATGGTGCCCGGTAATATCGCGGAAATAGAATGCGGGACGACAGATACGTACCTCCACCACCTCGGAAGGATTTCGTGCATCATGGGGAAATCTTCAACCTCGAATTGCGCCTCAACCACTCCACCATTAACTCCTCCTCAGCCATTGAATTGGCCTGAAATCACCGCCTACCTCAAAATCTTGGCCAAATGCGCCCTAGAAAAGTCTAGATGAGCCTGGCTTGGAGCGCTGGCCGTGCCTGGAGTCGGCAATGCCTCTCACAAGCGCTCACACCGAGGATATACGCAAACCTGCGTCGATACGCTACGAAGCCTACACCCTCTGAGCTCGAAGCCCGAATCGCCGCCATACCCATCGAGCGATATCGTAATTTCTGTATCGTGGCGCATATCGACCATGGGAAGAGTACGCTGAGCGATCGGTTGTTGGAGTACACTGGTACGATATCTGCTAGTGATGCGAATAAGCAGATTTTGGACAAGCTCGATGTTGAGCGGGAACGAGGGATCACCGTCAAGGCGCAGACGTGTACTATGATCCACAAGCACAATGGGCAAGATTATCTGCTTCATCTTGTTGATACACCAGGGCACGTGGACTTTAGAGCTGAAGTTACGAGATCGTATGCTAGTTGTGGTGGAGCGTTGCTTCTCGTTGATGCATCGCAGGGTATTCAGGCACAGACTGTGTCAAATTTCCATCTTGCGTTTGCGCAGGATCTGGCGCTTGTTCCGGTGGTAAACAAGATCGACATGCCAGCTGCAGACGTACCGCGGGTGTTGCAGCAGATGAAGGATAGTTTTGAGCTCGATCCCAAAGACGCTATTATGCTCAGCGCGAAGACTGGAAAGGGCGTACCGAATGTTTTGCCCGCTGTTATAGAGAGGATTCCTCATCCTGTTGGCGACGAGAAGAAGCCGCTCAAAATGATGTTGGTGGATTCATGGTACGATAACTTCCGCGGTGTAGTGCTGCTGGTGAGACTGTTCGATGGCACGATCAAAGCAGGCGATAATGTTGTTTCTTTGGGGACGGGGATGAAGTACACTGTTGGGCAGGTTGGCATTCAGTATCCGCATGCTATACCACAAGCGACTCTCAGCGCAGGACAAGTCGGCTACGTGTACTTCAACCCAGGTATGAAGAAGATCCAAGACGCCAAATTGGGGGATACTTTCACTTTCGTTGGGTCCGAGGAAAAAGTTGAGCCGTACCCTGGTTTCGAGGAGCCTAAGCCCATGGTCTTCGTGGCAGCGTTCCCCACGGACCAAAGCGACTACAGTCGCTTAGCTGATAGTATCGGGCAGCTCGTGCTCAACGACAGAAGTGTTACGCTGCAGAAGGATCACTCTGAAGCGCTTGGTGCAGGATGGCGATTGGGGTTCCTGGGGAGTTTGCACTGCTCTGTGTTCCAGGATCGGTTGAGGCAGGAACATGGGAAGAGTGTTATTCTGACGGAGCCGACCGTGCCGTCGAAGATTATTTGGCCTGATGGGTCGGAGGAGATAGTGTCGAATCCGGCGCTGTTTCCGGAGACGAGTAATCCCAAGGTGAAGCAGTCACAACTCTTCGAACCGTAAGTCTTTCGATATCATTGTGTTGGGCGTTACTGACTGTGTTAGATATGTCACTGCTACAATCACAATGCCAGAGGAATATCTCGGTCGTGTGATTGAGCTCTGCGAAGCGAATCGCGGAGAACAGAAGAGTCTAGAGTTTTTCCATACAACGCAGGTTATTCTACAGTATGAGATTCCAACAGCTCAATTAGTCGACGACCTGTTTGGCAAGCTCAAGAGCGTAACGTATGTTTTATTCTTAGGTGTTTTGAGACTGTGCTGATGTGTTTGTAGCAAGGGATACGCGACGCTGGATTATGAAGATGCAGGTTGGCGGGAGAGCAACCTCGTCAAGTTGCAGTTGTTGGTGAACAGACAGCCTGTCGATGCGATCTGCAAGGTCGTTCATTCATCGCAGGTTGATAGGCTTGGAAGACAGTGGGTTACCAAGTTCAAGGAGCATGTTGATCGTCAACATTTCGGTACGCTTTTCCCGTCATAGCTCACCCAGGCTCAGTACTGATGCTCTTTGCAGAGGTTGTTATCCAAGCTACAGCAGGTAATCGCATCGTAGCACGAGAAACTATTAAACCTTTCCGTAAGGATGTGCTTGCAAAGTTACATGCTGCCGATGTATCGAGAAGAAGAAAGTTACTGGAGAAGCAAAAGGAGGGTAGGAAGAGGTTACGTGCTGTGGGTAATGTCATTATCGACCAGTCGGCTTTCCAGAGCTTCATGTCGAGATGAGTGTTGGATAGTGTACTATAGTGTAATATCATGACTGGATGATAGATAAAAGATGAACTGTTCTATGACTTTAGTCCGTGTAATGATCTACGTGAAGGCCTTTGACCCAACACCAGCATCACCCATCTACGCCTTCGCCTCAGCATCATACCCCGGATCCTCCTCCGGCAGATCAAGCCCCAGCTCAACAGTCTCCGTAAACGACAACCCCATGCCTCCCGCCGCCGTTGTCTCGTGTTGTTTGATCCCCTTGTCCTCAAAGTCAAAAATACGATAATCACTATTAAAGAACCAATATCCCGCAACGCCCAATCTCAAGAACCCAGCGTGCGATACCACGAAAATGAGCTTCTCAGGCCTTTTCTTCAGATCTTCCAGTGCGCGCTGACCGCGAGCGAGGACGGATTTCTTGGTGTACCAGTATCGCTCTGCGGAGGGGGATGTCTTGTCTGGCCAGAGGGGATCGACGGAGGAGAGGTTTACTTTTGGGAAGGAGGGGGAGATGGAGGGGAGGGGACTTCCTGTGTCACAAGGCTTGGAAGAGTTTTCTAAGGGGCGTAAGTGAGGGTGTGAGAGAGGGTGAGAGGGTGAGAGGGGAATTACCTTGCCAGTCTGCGTTGCCATCAATCTTGACACCCCGCTCGACAAGCCAGCCCAACGCAAGCATAGCAGTTTGCATCGTACGCCGCATGGGACTAACAACGATAGCTACATCGTCTACATTATCAATCTTGTCTGAGAATGTAGAGATCAAGTTCTCTCTCAGTTGAGCGCATTGCTCTTCGCCCTTTTCCGTGAGAGGAGGATCAGCCAGCGACCATTCTTGTACATATTGTCAGTCATATTCTAGAGATTATGTGAGGGGAGACTTATGAGCCACATTGTGAAGAGCCTGAGCGTGGCGAATGAGCACGATAGTAGGAGCCATTGTAACTGTAAGTGATGATGTTGATGTGAAGTGAAGAGCGGTGATGGGTCCGCTTTCGGAGAGGACGATTGGTCATGACGACTTGAAGCTCAATTGACTTTACAACGTGCATACTCAACAACAACATCTCAGTATAAGTATATCATAACCAGCAAGTGAGGAGATAACATTAGAGATTTATTATTATCATTACTCGTCTTCTATATCCAATCCAATTGCAAATGTCTATCGCTTAGATTGCCAAAAGAGCTGCGACGCCGATTATCATGCCCATTAGAGATGCGCCCTTTGACGAGGCTGCGTTGTCTGTCGATGATGGCGCTGCGGCGTCTGATGATGCTTCACCGGCTGTGGCTCGGCCTGAGGCTGAGGTTGAGTCTGTGGTAGAGATTGGATCGGCTGTGGTGGATGCAGCAGCAGTCGTCGAAGCATCCTTTGTTGTTGAGATTGTTGAAGAGTCCTTTGTTGCTGACGCAGCTTCGGTACTAGATTCAGTCTCCTCCTTTGTACTCGTCTCCTTGGCCGTGCTCTTCACCTTTGTACTCGTCTTGGTCGCAGCCGTCGTAGTAGTAGTTGAATCCTCCCCAACCCTCTCCTTCACCCACGCCGCCACATCATCAGTAAACACATCAAAGTAATTAAGATGCGTCTCGACCTCATCGCCCTTGGCACAAATCGGATCCGTCTCAACACAGTAATTACGGAACACATCCCCATAACTCGCCAGATTCTCCAGCATGCCCGCCGGTCTAGGAAACAAGCCATCCTTTCCCTTGCCAGAGAGCACATTGTACGGCTGATCCTTGGTATGCCGCGTGTCGCCAAACACCATCGCAGCAACAATCTTGCTGCCAGGTAGTGTCTTGGGATTCAGGCCCTGCAGATCAGGCTCCACGCAGTTCTGGAAGAACACGCCGCCTCCGCCGCCGAGGATGTCGCCGACGACTTGGCCGCCCTGCGAGTAGCCGCTGACCACGAGTTTAGAGTCTGGGCATTTCTTGTTGTACGCTGTGATCTGCTTGATGCCATTCTTGACGCCCTCCGTGACAGAATCGCAGAACGGGTCTTCAAGAGCGTTCTGGAACTGGATGTCTTCATAGTCGCAGCTCTTTAAACCACTGCAGATAGCACCGGCGAGTTTTCCCTGTCGTCCTGGGTAAGCTTCATTGTTGCCCTTTGCAAGAAAGATGTGCACGTCTTTACAGTCGTCGCGTATGCCAATGGCATTGACTGTAGTAGCAGCGATGAGAAGAAGTGTAGTAGTAGAGCTGTGCATTTTGATGATAATGATGAAAGAAAGTAAACAAAGGAATTAAAGAAATGTCACGATAGAAAAGAAAGAGTAACGAACCGAGACAAGGAACGAGGTTGCCGGTCACAGAACCTGTTTCATCAGCTGAACAAGGATCCCCTGAAGACGCCCCGGGTTTTAATCTATCTTCGCCCACAACCACAAAAGAACATGGGACGAGATCGACTTGCGGGCAAATTTGCGCTGCGATAACGGGCTAATCAGGCTGATCACGACACGCCAAAAAGAATGGGGACTCGTTCGCATACTCCGTAAACGAGTCTAATTAAATTGGTTTTTATCCACTCGAGATGTCATCCAAAGGCACAGAGCAGTTCAGCTAGAATGATCTGATTCAGTGCGGGTAGAAAATGTCTCTTAAGCGAGTGTTGACTGAGTCAGTTGAACGAGAAGCGAGGACTAGTGGAAGTCTCTTCCGACAGACCAGACTAGACGATCTGGATCTCGTTTAGCGATCAGAGTCTGCCGAGGATGTCTTGGATTGTTGCTATCATGTCTAATCCCAAATGGAGATGGGCTTACTGTGGCCTCGGGTCGGCGTTAGAAGACACAAGACACTTGATGTCGTCTAGCCAAAGAGCCTGTTGAGTTTCTACAGAATTGTCAATTGTTCTTGTCAAGTGTCAAGCTCTGCCACTTATACTAATCTGGGTAAAGCATCTCGCAATCTGTGATTACGCGTCGTGGCTCGGATGGCTTATCACATCTCAAGCTGTATGAGCCAACTATAAGCCGACGTTGACTTGAATGTATGGAACATGCCTTGAAGTCGCGTATAAGGATGCCCCATCACGCCTCAGCGTCTCTAAGATGCTATCCTTGGTCTGGTTCTTAAGCGTCTCATCGCTGCCACATCAATCCCGAGACTCTCATCGAGTCCCTCTTCTCTGTTTCACGACTGCCTGTCCTTACGTTCGTTTTGACTCCATGGCTAAAAAGCTGTTCAATTGCCCTTCCAGCTTGTTCAGGCTTTCTGCGAAACTGCCAGTAGTTGCTTGGTAGGTGCATCATGACTGCTCTCGACGTCAATGCAGGTTCGCCGTCTTCATTCCTCAGAGTATGGATCTCGATCTATGATCCAGACGTTCTTACTCAAACATTCAAGACTGCGCGGTTGATGTAGACTTGTTGCTAAGTTGACTAGCTAAGAGTTGGCATCTTCGTAGTCCCCAAGCCATTAGCAGGAACTGGTTTCTAGAGAGATGCATAGGGGAATGTCAACCCAGCACATTGAATAAGCCATTGTATGAGGTCTCGAGTACATTGTGAGACCTATGTCAACTTCGTTGGCGATGGCGGTCAGCGTTGAATCAGATTTAGATGGCATTTAGTAGATAGTGAGTGCATTGGGCTCAAGGCCTGATTGGAAAGTCCACTCTTGGTCAAAAAGCATATCGCAGGCTGTCAATCTATCGTCAGTCAAACTTGTAAGTGGCTTTTAACTCCATATCAAGCTGTACTGGCGTCACTTAGGACGTAGGTATGTTGAGTGATGGAAAGGAAGACGCATTGGTAGTGATGTTGACATGCTAGAGACTGCGAAGTCTTTTGAGGTAAGTAAAAGGGGGTTTTTCAACGGTCTGATCTGTCTTTCAACCCATCAGGTGATTAATCTACAGTTTCGTCTGGTGGTCCTGAATGAGGTTAATGCGACGGTATACCATAGACGAGACCAAAAGAATCTGCCTTGATAGATAGCCAATTACCCCGAACTGGAGGATACAAACGAGCTCCTTTCTTATACCCCAGACGTCCTCGAAAAGAGGTGATGCCCTCGTTCGTTGGGGGTGTGATACTTAACGTGGGCCACGGTGCGAGGAGCCTGGTCTCTTGGGCAGCATCTGGATTGCTGAACTAGAGTTTTAGCAGTGATATAAAGTTGCAGGTTTGAAGTTCGTTCGACTGCCAAGCTCCGTTTCGTTGATAGATGACTTGAGCTGTTCTCGCGAAGCATCAATGAGCCATGGAGAGAGACACCTTCAACGAGCTAGCAGGACGTTCTGAAACAAGAGTAAAGACCAAGTTAGAGTCATGCCTGGGTAGACTGAATCTAAAATAACATAAAGGAGGAATGCTCATTGATAGGCGGCCAACATTGGTCTCCCAAAAAAGCAGTGACCCCAGGAGAGAACCACCTGAGTCTCCTTATGCAAAGAGGTTGAGGAGACCCTCAGACGCACGTGATCAGATCAAACTCAGGCCAGATTAGCTAGATCATACAGGATAGAAGGACGCGCAAAGTGAATAAGCACATTGACAGGTGGCAGACGCTAGTCTCTCGGGACGAAGCGAGAGGGGAGGGTGTCTCTTTTTCTTCCAGCCAAGGAGACAGTACACTCCTTGAAGATGTAGGCGTCGGGACTTTACAACCGCTATAGCGTGGTGGTGCTAGTTTACCTTATTATTATACTAAACTCGGTTAGATGGATGAGATAAAGAGAGACAGCCGGTGATTGAGTACTGACTGACACTTCTACATGTCACTCAGGGGTAACAGGCAGCTGAGCTCCATAACCTGATTCATAACGATTGTTCATTGTTCAGGACTACTCTGACGATCAGAAGCTAAGCCTATTTGCCCAAAATCTCATCTTTTCTTTTCTGAAGCAAGTAATAATACTCTTGAATCGGGGTACTCTTCGTCGGAACCCTCTCACCCTCAAACTTGCCCTTTCCATGCCCATTGAAGTGAACCTTCCAAGCTACACATAATTAGCACACATTACCACATACAAGGAGTGAAAAAGAAACTTACTGCTTGCGTCAAAGCCGAGGTATGACCAGCTATCATTGAGATAAGCCTTCTCAGTGCCAACCTGGATAGTCTTGACAGTTCCCATCTGTCCAGGCGCAGGTCGAAGCTCCTTGAGGTCGGCGACGAGCTTGATGAGGCCTGTGACGAAGGCGAGAGCGACGTCCTTGGCGATGCATTCGTGTTGGCCGTAGCTGAAGGCTGAGACGTCTTCTTTCTTGCGCTGGGGGTTGAACTTGCCCGCGTCGGGAACTTCCTTGGGGTTACGACCAGCTTCGCCCTGTTTGTTGTTAGATATGGTGCACTTATGCTATGGGAGTGTGGCTTACGAGCATGAGAACAACGGCGGTTCCGGGTTGGATGGTTTGGTCTTGGACTTCGCCTGGTGCTGTCGCAACACGGACGTTGCGCTGGGAGCTCGTCAAGCGCTGAGCTTCAGCGACGTAGGCGTGGAGGGTAGCATCATCGCCCTTCTGGGCAATGGCCTGGACCTCAGCCCAGATAGCCTCATTCTCAGGACGAAGGAAGAATGATAGAACCTCGTAGAACTACGCACCGTCAGCACATGATCTTCAATCTCGTCATTCAACTTACAGCAGTGACGGGAACACCAATTCCACCAAAGGCAGTGAGCCAGAGGTTATCAGTGACCTGGTCAACATTATTCCCCTGCGCAAGCAACTCCTCCACAAGCTTGAGACCACATGATCTAAGCGAGTCCTTCTTGAGGTATGATCTGGCGCCGATCCTGTTAGCAACGGCATTGACCAATCCAATACCTCGAGGACGTCCAGCGTCAGCCTCTGCAACGATAGTCTTCGTCGTCTCGATCATTCTCTTCGCACCCTCTTGAGCACGACGACGACGGTTCCATGCCTGCGCGGGATCATTGTTGTTAACGCCCCAGACACGAATGTCAAGAAGACTGCGGTACAACTCTGCAACACCGAGTTTACCATCTGGGTTCTCATCGGTTCGGAGATCAAAGTAGAACAGATCTGCGAGGAGTTGAGTGTTAAGAGGGATAGCGACATCGCGAATGATGTCGATCTGATCAAGACCCTTCTTGAGAGTGAAGGTCTCCTTGTTGATGAGCTTTGTGCCCTCACGCTCAATAAACGCATGGACGGCATTATGCATGTTGGGAATCTTGCTCATCGCCTTGGAAAAGTCGGCGCGGTGAGTGTAGTTCTGAGGCTGATCGCCCGCAAGCATGAACCAGCCAAAGTCCTTCTTCCCCGGGAACAGAGTGTTGAGAGGCTTGAGCCAGGGAACGACATATTGCTTTGTGTTGCTGAGGATCTGCTTGATAGCGGGTCCAGAAGTGAGAACAGCGACCTTCGGGGGTGTCTTGGGGTCGTCGAGAGTGTACTGGTCAAAAGTACCGATCTCTTTGGCGATCTGCTCGTTGGCCTTCTTGGTGTACATGGGCTGCATGACTGCGATGGAGTTGAAGGGGAACCAGTTTGGTACACCGCGCTGGATGAGCTTGTAGAGCATCGAACCACCGAGAGTCTTGTAGTCCTGTTGGACTTCGTTGTAGCCCCAGGCTGTGAGGTTCGATACGGTGTAGTCAATGGTGTTGAACCTGTCTGAGCGAACGAGTGTAACAGCATCAGACAGAACAGCTCGACCGACGGAGTAGGTCGGCATGATACCAGAGCCAGGGTTACGCTGGGGCTTGATATCCTCGATCATAAGGCCGGGATACAACTCAACCATGTCTGGATCAGTGTACAACTTCTCCAGAATATTTGCAATGTCAGGGTTCGAATTGATCTCGCTGAACGAGTCATAACGCTTAAGACCAAAGAACTCTCTGAACTCATTCAGCGAAGCACACTGCCACTTGCGGCCCTGGATGATACCCAGAACCTCAACGACCTTTAGAGCCTTGGGGACCATACGAGCGCCGAAAGTTCCAGCAGGATCCTCCATAGCGTCCTTGAGAATACGAACAAGATCCTCATCCTTGAACGTACCGTCAGCCTGACGCTCAAGACCATCAAAGGTACGGACGCTAGGATCCTTGGGAGTGTTCTGCTCAAACGTGAGCAGAGCCTGTCCAAGTTCCGTCCAGCTGACGTCCTGAAGGTCCTCAGCCTTGCGGCCGGGGAACAGCTTGAGGAAGAAGTTGTTGATCCATTTCTCGTCTCGCTTGGAGATGCAAGAGTGGAAGCGGTACAGAAGATTGAACTCAACGCTGACTTGGTTGCCTACTCCGCGAGGGACGCCGTCACCGTCGAATTGCTTGTCAATCGCAACACGAGGATCGAGAGTCCAGTCACTCGCGGAGTGGTGAGTATTGGTGATGGCACGAAGATAGTCGTGCAAGCAGATGTTGATGTACAAACCACCCGTGATCAGACGAGCTACATTGAAGAGATCGTGATCTTGCTTCGCAATAGCCTTTGCCTTTTCTTCCTCGGAGGCATTAGGCGGCACTGACATTGAAAAGCGTCCGTTTTCATTGATCTTGAGCAGAATGTCAGCCACGTAATTGTGGAAACGGCTGTACAGCACAAGCATGACGTTGACGCCAGCTGGTTGACCAAGCAGACGCTTCTCGTGAAAGGTATCAGGCTTGAGCTTGCCCTCTTTCATGGTACGAATCTCAAGCTGATCCTTCAATGAAGAACCATACAGCGGCGCAAGATCAAGATACGACGAGGTATCAGACTTGTTCATATCTGTACGGTTCGTGCGGAAGATGTCGTGAATGATAATCGCAGCATGGTAAAACAGCATTGACGAAATACCAGCTGGATTCTCCTGAAACGTCGTCTCATCTCTTGCCATGAGAAGATCAAACAACAAACCAGGATCAGGCTTAACACCATGAAGTCTCTTCTCCGACTTGACGGACTTGGCATATGGTGTACCAGCCCTGCCTAGATTAGGCTCAAGGATGTTGTTGAAGCTACCGTCTGGCATACGGTACTGATGAAGACCATCTGGAGCTTGGGGTACTTGCTCTCGAAGAAGAACATCAGTGCCAGGGACTTTGAACTCAATTGTATCATAGAGTTCGCAGTTATGCTTATGAGCTGGCTTATCAGAGTTGACGACATCATACTTGACATCGCCGCCGACGTAGCTCAGAGGAGGATGCTGAAGATTGCCCCAGAGGGTGTCGATGAGTTTGTTTGTGAGAGCTGTACGAGCTTTGGAGGATGCAGGAAGGGCGGTGAGGATACCGATGAGGAGTTCAGTAGTTCTACACCTGTTAGTCTTGCTTTGGGATAATATAGGTGAGTGACTTACCCCTTCTTGTCATCAAGAGGTTGACCCTTTTGGAGAAGCTCCTTGACAAGACCGAGGAGTTGAGCAGGACTAGCTTGGCTTCTCACACCGGCAAAGTCCTTCATGAGGTCCGCAACGAGTTTCTCAGGGTTATTCAGCAGACTCGCCGGATCCTCCTTGGAGTCACCATACGACTCACCAGCCTGAAACTTTTCATTGAACGACATGATGAAGAGAGAAGAAGCGTGGGCAAAAACTAATCCAACATTTCTTCAGCGGCATCTTCATCCCCTCCATGCTTTATACCAAACAAGTCACTTGTAGCTTTCTTTCACGAGCGGTAACCACATCGCGGACCCTCGAGTGTAAGTGGCGTTTGGTTCAACGAGAGCTGATAACACGGTCTGTCCAATGTGAGCTCTCGAATTGCCAACGCGGGATGCGAGCTGAGACAATGACGGAAGGTGACAAGCTGGGATACAGCTTTACCGGGATGAAGCTTTGAGAATGAGGGGTTGGTGAGAAGGAATGTCTCACAGGCTGTCTTCTTGTGTGAGACCTTGATGCGAGATCTTGCGAGTTTGGAAAAGAGGGTGTGCAGTGGCCTCAAAGATGATCTGACATTACAATTACCGAATCTGCACTATACATTCCTTTGATTCTCATCATTCATCAGCTCAACCTCTCTCTATCATCAGTGATGTTAAAGTTAAGTTACGTTACCATCCGATCTACGTGACATCTCAACTCATCTAGATTACCTTTTCATCAAAATCTCCTAGCTTTACCGCCAATGCATGCGGTCCGTTCCGACCAACCAGCGCGGACCACCCCCCCTCGTCCACGATTGGCTTGTAGCTCAATCTGCCGGAGATAGACATTTTTCTGCTGCTGACGGGCGTTTATGCCGTGCAACACTAGGAATGATCGCCATCGGGCCGTCCGGCAAATAGCAGGTGCCAGAGTGAGCTAATGTCTCATGTTGTCCAGTGAGGGGTTGTGAGACCTGCAGTTCGTTGTGTTTGTTTTAATTTGCTGGGGTTTGAAATAGACGAATTGTGAGGGGGAGATGAGAAAAAAAGAAAAGGGAATCTAGATCTGGATGTTTATGCAGTGACATGGGGATCGGAAGACATTGAGAGATATGGGTGAGACAGGTTGTGTATGTACTGAGGGTCGAGGTGGAATCATATCATGATAGATCTTCAGGCTATTGTCGGAGGAATCTCAAGCCATTGCTTATTTCGAGTTACACAAGCCAAAGAAGCTCATGATCATCTCAGTACCAACCCCTCACGTCAATCTCTTCCCATCTCTCTTCTCAGATCTCTAAACTAGACACTATCTAACACCGCTTATCTGCACTCTGCAATAACACTCCTTTTATTACATCAATCTCACCGCAACAAAAAAGAAAAGAAAAATCAACCAATACACAACCTCACTCCAAAACATCAGGGTCCAGCCCAAGTACATCCATCCCATGCAGCTACAGCAGTCACCGACTTTCACAAGACCCGAGTCGTGCACATCTCCCCGCCTTTCAACCTCCAACCAAGCAACAATGGAATTGAGGCGTGTCGAGCATCAACTGCAACAGACCCCAAACAGAAATCAAGTTTCAGCCGCACCGTATCACAACATACTCGCTCTCTCTTTTCCCCTCCGCAAGTCGTCCCTTGGCCAGACATTTCAACCGACATAGGCAAAAACAAGATTCTCGTGGCTGGCTGAACAGACACCCCAAGGACGAATCAATATTCTCCGATTAGCATCCCTTCATTCATGATTCTCGTAAGGGAGGAGACAACAATGCATGTGAATATCGCTCTCTCCGTACTGTATACTTCTGTCCTCCGAGTAGCTGGTAACCCAGTGGTACAAGCAAAAGAACCACGCAAGGGATTTCGCTTTCTCCGCATAAAGGAAGCTTAGCTTGCCCCCAGGCCCGTCTCACTTTGGAATCCTGCCCATCATTCTTTTCTCGCAAAGATGCCTCACGCTGAGAACGAAGGCACTGACTCTACGGAGCCCAAGAAGCTCATCCTGTGCTTTGACGGCACGGGAAACACGTTCAGTGGCTCCAATGCTGATACCAATGTGGTCAAGATCCTTCGAAAGTTGGATCGAAACAACAAGAATCAGTTCCACTACTACCAGAGTAAGATGCCAGCCATTGAGTTGAGACGCGGTTGCTAACTGTGCATAGCTGGAATTGGTACATACGATATCAATGAAACGTCTGTGAACAAGGGCATCCTTGGTGAATTTGGGAGTAACATCTCAAAGACAATTGATCAAGGCTTTGGCACCACTTTTGACGCTCATGTCATTGCTGGCTATCGCTTTCTCATGCGTTACTACGAAACTGTAAGTCTGATCTCCCGACCCCCAACTCCTCAATTAACATTATAAAGAACGCAAAGATCTACGTCTTTGGCTTCAGCCGAGGCGCCTACACAGCCAAGTTCCTCGCCAGAATGGTCAACAAGGTCGGTCTTCTCTGCAAAGGCAACGAGGAGATGGTCCCCTTTGCCTACCGTCTTTATCAGCGCTACCTCCAAGGCGAGATAAAAGACAGCGAGCATGCGCAGTGCGCCTCCAAGCACGGCAGATCAGAGGCAGACGCTCCCGCAAATTGCGACACGACACAGCTTCTGGGCACAAAGCCTGAAGATGTGAGTGAAGAGACGCAGGATGCCTCCAACGAGATTGAGGCATTTAGTCAGACATTCTGTCGCAAGGAGACGAACCGTGCTGGTGAAGAGGAGAACATCAAGGTGTTCTTCCTCGGAATCTGGGACTGCGTCGCCTCCGTTGCTGTTCTCGAGCGTAAAGCAAAGATGCCCGTTCCTGTAACGGGTACAGCGACTCATGTTCGTCACGCCGTAGCCGTTGACGAGCGTCGCGTCAAGTTCAAGCCTGCTCTGTTAGCGCAGGACATCAGAGCCGCAGTGCACAGCCACGACGACGAAGAAGACATCAAAGAAGTGTGGTTCCCAGGCAACCACGGCGATGTCGGCGGCGGATGGCCCGCACAGCCTGATGAGCAGGAAGATGAAGCTGAGAAGCCGTCTTTCTGGGGCCGTATCAAGAACGCGTGGCTGACGAGAAAAGCTGGCAAGGCGAGTCAGAACCTGAACAAGGATAGGTTCCAGATGAGTGACATTCCACTTGAGTGGATGATTCGCGAGGTCAAGAAGTGTGGCGAGATGGATAAGTCGCTGCAGGCAGGAGTGCATTGGTGCCATAGCCTCAAACCATTTGAGAAGAGTATGGAAGATCCTGCCAAGCGAAGAGAAGCGACGCATGGATTCATGCACGACTGTCTCGCTTTTGGCTACGGAACAGCCTTCTTCAAAGTCCTCATGTGGAAGTTCATGGGTAAGTTCCCTCTCTGACCATCCCAATCCCAACTAACACGTCCCAGAATGGCTCCCTTTCCTGACGCGCTGGGAACTCGACGACACAACAGACGCCAACGTCAAGCTCCTCGGCTGGAAGCCCGTGACATTCCCTCCCAACAAAGGTTCGTACCGCGACATTCCGCGCGGTGCAGTTCTGCACCAATCTCTTCTGGACCGACTACAGGAGTTCTCAAGCTACACGCCTGGCAACAACCACGGCGACAAGTCGAATGCCTGTTTCAAGGGTCGGAATAAGGCTTTGGTGTATAATGAGAAGGAGGTTGAGGGGTTGTCGGAGGATGCGAAGGCGCAGAAGTTGAGTGAAGCGCACTTCAAGATCCATTCTGAGGGGAAGACGTTGATCTGGGAGGATGATAAGAGACATCAGACGTATGACTTTAATCCTCATTTCAAGGGCGCTCTGCACCCTGCAATTGTTCAGTAGTGGGGGTTTAGTGCGGGATGGGAAAGTTGGCGATACGGTTGCTTGGATATACGGTGATGAGAGTATTTTGGTTGACAGATGTAACAGGAATAGGGGAAAACTTGCAATTTCTAGGCTGATATTGTACCAATTTGGGGGATTCCTATCAATCCTCTCGAGTCGTTCCATGAGAAGTGCTAGCCAGCCCGTGTCCTTCACCGAATCTCATCTGTGCGTGTTCTTCGTCATTCCAGAGTAGAAGCGATCGGGTCAAGCACCTTCCTCGCCGCCTTCGTGATGGTCAAGCAGAGCGGCAGTTCATCCGAAGACGAACAAGCAGATTGATACGTTGGCGGGCAGTCGGGCGCTGTAGGCAGCGTATGCCATCTCGTCTGCCGCTCCTCCAACCGCTCAATGAACGCGAGGAACGACTTGTCACGATGGTTCTCAATGCCAAATATCTCCGACTTGACGGCATTGTACATGAGACTCTTCCACTGCTCGGGCGACACTTCAATCGGCACCAACACTGCATCGTTCGAGGTGAGTGACTGGCCCAGAGGATTCAGCGCGACCTTTAACTTTTCTCCCTTGCCGGTCGCTTCAATTGCCCTTGCATCAATCGTCTTGATGAGCCTGACGTAGGACTCGGCAATGCAGACGCACAGAATGCCCAAGATGCCCGCGTTTTGCAGAACGGATGAGAAGCGCATGGGGCACTTTGAGCATTCTAGAACATCAGTTGCGCGCTCAAACGTATTTCGCAGAGTCGCGAGATCATCGGGGACAATGAGCTCGGTGCGGACACCGAGGCGATTAAGGAGAAGATAGAGGATCGACAGGCATGCGCATGAAGCGTTGATGTCTGTCTGCGTGAGGATGTCACTGTGAGATTGCGCACTGATGAGGGTTAGAAAGCGGAAAGGGTAGCTCGTTCGACAGACTCCTTACGGCGCAAAGCTCTCAAAGTCTGTGAGATACGGCGGTATATCTGTATTAGCTTCGTGAGGACTCGGGCGCTCCTCTGTAACGCTCGGTATTGGGGCGGTATTCGACTGCGCTGGTGACAGCCAGCGATCATCCTCACGATCAGGACTGGACGGCGCGCGCGCAATCACGCAGGGCCTCTTGGGTCTGCCAGCGCGTTTCTGCAGAGAGTAGATACATCCTCGATTAGAAGCGGTGCATTTTGAACACACCGGGTATTCTCCTGAGCATCGGACCTTTCGCGATCCTACGGGTTGGGGAACGAATAAGCCAGCTGAGACCGGCGCTCGACGTCTCGTCACTTACTACACGGCTCGCAGGAAGCTCTGGCCCTACCGGGCGTAGAGATTGTAGTGGATATCGCCGGCGATAGCATTTTTGTAAGTTGTCGCGATGGACTTGGGGTCGTAGGCTGCGATGGAGGGAATGATGCAATTGAGAAATGGACCGAACGGGAATTTAATGTTCCGGGCTAAACCCGCCTCGGGGCATTTACGCAAGTGATCGGTGTCAGTTGGTTTTACGGGAGTGATTGCTAGCTAGACTCTCACGATTATCAAGTATTGTTCTTACGATGCTGTAAAAATAAACTGTTGGCTATGAAACTAATTTAAACGGATACAATGGTCTAATGATCTATGTAAACAAAACGTATGCGTGAGCCTCAACACCAAAGCGAGGCTCACCAAGAAAAGAATCGCGACACCAAAATACGACACCAAAATACGACACCAAAATAAATTACGTCACAACACATTTCCGCTATCCAACGCATATGCAAGAAGCTGCAATAGAAGTGCATGTTGGTAGTCTACCGTCTCTTCTTCCTCTTGTTTCCCTTCTCCACCGGTCGGGCTTCTTCAGTGGCAGTGGACTTTCGCTTCATCGAGACACCACCGGCAGGCTTCTCTGGGATATGGCAAATGGGCTCCTTTGCCGCCCGCTTCTGGATGGCCCTCCAGTTGAAGAGCGCCGGATCGAATGGAGGGTAGTATTCCATGTCGCCAGGTTTCGAGCAATCGTAGGCGAGCATGGGGAGGAAAGGTCCCAGCATGCTTGGACGAGGACGGAGGCTTTTACAGCGCTCTTTGTTGCGCGATATAATCGATGTGCATCTCTTGAGTGGTGGTTCAGCCAGATCCGCTTCATCATTCATTGCTTCGACCATTTCGTGGAAACACTTCAGGTCCCAAGCTGCCATGCTCAAAAAGACCCAGCGTGATCGGATCCCGCCTTCGGGGCCAAAAATGTGTGGAATCGTCCAAGAGTGACTGAAGTCGCCCAGATGACCGTCGTAATACTGCACAGACTTGAGGTCTCGTACAACAATACCGCACTTGTGGAGCTGGCGAAGGTTGCGAAGCATACGCGGTAGATGATTGATCTGTCGCTGTTGCGCTTCTCGTGTCATTCTACCTTGAGGCGTTCGGTGGTCGGGGATCCAGTCTTTGACGATAGCCATGATGGGCAGGTCTGCTTCATCCTCATTCATTTCCATGACATCGAGCGTGGTCCATTGGGCTTCGGGTATGGTACTTCTGAGCATGCTTTGAATGTGCTCGTCAATCTGATGTACATAGAGGCGTAGATAGCCATGCGCTTTGACAGCGAGATGCTCTCGTCCCAGCTCCTTGAGTCGGCCGTAGGCGCGACACTCGTTGTTAAAGGAAGTCGCTTGGACACGCAGACTATCAATTACGTGCTGGGGCATCTCGTCGTTCGCGGTCACGGGCTCTTTAAAGTCACCGTCGCCCTCGCAAACCTTTTGGTCAATGGGGCCCATCCAGATGTTCGGCTCGTCCACGAAGGCAGGGAAGAACTGGGTGCGCGTTAGCATTTGACACGGCGGTCCTCTCTGCTATACCTACAAGCTTGATGACGTAGATCTTGCCATCGATCTCAGCTTTGACGACGGTTGAGTGACAGCCAGAGCCGAGATATTCCAAGAACTTGAAGTTGTGTTTTGTGAGATCATCAGTGAAGCACTCTAGCTTTGGGCCTTCACAATCCGGGAGCGGTTTGAGCGTAGGCATTGATGAAGTCTCCGTGGGTGGGGGGGCGTTTTGAAACGAAAACGAATGATGAATAACAGACAAGTTTCGAACAGTATTGCCGTTTATTTGTTTGCTGTCTTGTAGCTGTCCTGGTTTCAGGTAGACGAGGCTTGAGGGGCTGGGCTTCTTCGGGGGTTTATTAACTTGGAGTCAACAACACCAAAACAAAACACAGGGCGATAAGCGTGGCCAGACACAACAAACTGCTGTATCTCTTTTACTCATCCGCTCCTTGTCTGAACATGATTGCGAAAAGAACATGAATCCAGAAATAGCATCCCAAAAAAAAGGGGCGCGACAAACGACAACTGAACGCGCAAAGCGCAACGCAACGGAGAAGCCGACCGTGAATTTCTTTGTCGGCGCAGGGTTGCTGCGTTGGGCGGGTTTTCTAATGTCAATAGCGTATCATTAACAGTCAGCATTGGCCATCAGTACCTAAGGTAGCTCACAGCTCTGCCAGTGAAACCTGATTTCTTTGTTACACAACCGAACATGCCGCAGTCTCGTTGGTCAGTAAGCCCAACAACACTCCCCCTCTCATCAAAATACAGTGAGTGCACTCTGGCTTTCCGCAGCAGCCCGTCCTCTAATTTTCACGTCTCAAACTTATGACTTTGGCGCACCTCAAGCAATCAAACCGCCGTAACAACAGGCTTGAGTCTCATATCAAACGGTCGTTGCCTTGTCGCTTGTGGCGGACTGGAGTTATTTGTGGTAGCTTTGAATGGCGCAGGTACCTAGGTACTTTACCTACCTACCTGGTACTATAGGTAGCTGAACACCCACTTGCCAACACATTTCTTGGCACCTCCCGGGGAGTTTTGGTTCGCAGACTGATGAGTCTGGCACGAACGACTCCACAACACTACAACATCAGGCACTTCACTTGGTTTTCATCTCTAAAGATGAGCCGCCCAAATCTATTTCCTCTAACTTGCGATGGCTTGCAGGACTTGTTGCCGTTTGGCAGTGCCCTGTCCTATTCACTCCCTCCTACAGGAACCGCGGCTCATGGGCTGCCTAATTTCTTCTGGACTTATATGAGAAGTGATATTTATCTACTGACACAGGATTCAGGGCGTGTAGGTCAGAGAGCAGACATGTCACATTTCGCTAGCGCTCTTGTTGAGAAACTTGTCAAGGGTTCTTCAGGGCCTTTGAACTGTCCATGAGTATGAGGACCGTTTGGACACTGATAAATCCGTCCTGCCCCCAGCTGAGTTGGAACCTGTTTTCTTTTGTTTTCGCATCTAAATCTAGACATATTTTCCGCTTCTTATATTGTCGTATCTCGTTGTTTATCCCTCCTACTTCATCTATTCACTACCTCACGACCTCACGGCCTTGGGGCAAAACATGAGCCTCCCGACCTTTCAAGGCACTCCCGTGCCCGCAGCCGCTCTACACATCAAGCCAAGCGTTTCAATCCGAGGCGCGCTCTCGCTATTAAATGCCACGCTTCTCGGCGCCGAGCACGCTCCATCGTCTACCAGAGAAGACACAACCCGCCATGCTGTCAAGGCCTTGTCCATCTTAGAATGGACCGACTTCAATTTTGAGGTCCTAGGGAACCTCTACAAGGACATGCTGAGCCAGAGGGTCCTGCTCCCCGACGGCGCTAAGAGCGGGCCGTTCTACGTCGACAACATTGAAGAAGCCAAAAAGATGTTCCTTGAACACCTGGGCCCACGGCTTGAGGACCCCATCCAGCAAGGCGCCGCCCTTCTAGGCAGTCAGTTTGGTCATCAATTCCCTACGGTAGTGGTCAAGCGCGGACGATCATTCGATAAACAGACTCCTGCCCTTTCCTACGTGGCCGGCAGCGAGCCTGATGCCCGTACCCTCGTCGTCAACATTTGCTTGCACGCCAAGGCATGGCATTCGAATATGATGGGCAGCAACAAAACTGCGATAGCTAGACGGCCCCTTAATCGTCTTGCTAAATATTGTCTCCTTGTCCGCACTCGTTATGGGTTCCTCATGACGACGGAGGAAATCGTTGTCGTGCGCATTCGAGGCACAGTGTTCGACACTAGCATGTCTTGCCATGTCGAATGGCAAGCCATCCCCCATGGTCCGCACAGGGTCCGTACGAACTCACCGCGTGTCTGTCCATCTGGTCTCTGGTCATGCTAAGCCTTGATGACCTGCGCCTGTCAGGCTCTCCCCCACATTACCTCACTCGACCACACTACCTGCCTGCACCCCGATCTCTGGATGCGTTACCAGATTCCTCAAGGATTCGTCTACCGGCACCCGTCATCTGGCCAACGTGAGGCCGAACTTGCTGAAGGGGGCGAGTACGAAGACGGGCCTAATGAGACCTCCGCTTGGATCTCTTGAGCGTCTTATCGTTGTCGCAAGATTTGCCGACGTCGAACTCAGCATTCCTACGTTGTCTACACCTGGTACAGGTCTAGTCCTCCCGATCTCGACGGGACCATACAGTGGAGAGAGATGGCGCTTGTTTTCCCATTTCTTTTTTGTCTTTCTTTGTCTTGCTGTCTGTCTTTCCTCGTCTTGTTGTCTGTCTTTTCCTTGCGTCTGGTGGGTTAATTGTCGTGGTGCAGCCTTTTCCTTGCTTGTGGTGACATCATTGTCGCCGTATGTCAGTCTTTACCTTAGATCCTTGTTGTTTGTCTCTTGTTTTTGTCGTGCAGTTTAGAACTTTAGACTAGATACCATAGAAGCAATTTCTTTCCCTCACACCATTCGCTCGCGTTGCTGGAGCCTCTGATTCCTCTTCTCTCCTTTGTTGCACCAATATAGATTAGCGTCTGTTGCATCTCATCTCATAAACTCCATGTCCAACATTCCGCCGTCCATGAAGCTCATCCCGTCTCCGAAGCCCCGCTCAAGCTCCCCACTCAATCCGACAAACGGTCCGTCCAACCCCACAAACAGCCCCTCAACCTCAAGCCCCTCAAACATGTCTTCCGCCGGTAAGAAATCCACCTCCTGCACTGCCACATCGTCCACGTTCAGCGCCTCAAAGACATCCCTTCCCAATCCCTTCAGCTCCTCTCTATACACCGCCACAGCCGTTTGCGCCCTCTGGCTGAGTTCACCAAGAACACTCCGCAAGGCTCTGAACGCTTCGTCGTCAATTATCTTTAGAAGCTTGTCGAAGAGATCGAGCGCTTTTACTGAGAGGTGCTGATCAATGTGGATTGAGCTGTGGCCGGGGTTGAGGATCATGTTGGCGAGGAGGACGATGAGCGCTGAGAAATGGGAGCAGCTACATTGCCTGCGCTGGTCAGTAATCTCCCGAAACTCTCTGCAACTGACATACCATATTAGACACTCTGTTGGTGTAGCTTCCTGGAATAGCTTCATGCACCCCCTGCTCACGTCCACGCAGTGATTCCATCCCTCGGGTAAAGGCGGTGCTTGGTCCTGACACTTCCCAGCGCCAAAGCCCCTATTCTCCAAGTTTCCAACACAGGTTATCGTAGCTCTACTAAAAGAGCTGATCCTCTTGACCCATTCAGCATTATGGCTATAAATGCCATGGATCATCACTTCCGTCAGCAGAAAAGCGTGGTGCATCTTTGTCATCTGCACAAGCTGACTGGGCCCCACAGTCGCAGCAACATGCTCGATATGAAAGACATTTGGAATGCGCTCGTACCACTGATCGAGCATGCATTGAAGTCGAGATACCCGTCGTTGTCGTTCTTGGGCAGTCACCTTGCTTGAGCGGTTGGAGTACAAAAGATCGTACACTTTGCCTTGTATGTAAGCTAGTTCCACGCGCCTTCGATGGTAGTTGAAGTGTACTTGGCCGTTTTGCGTCCATATCAAACCAACGCTATCTGGTGGCGCAAGTACAGGGAGACTAATATCGATGTCTTCATCAAACTGGCATGAAGGCGTTTGCGCACGAAGACAAATGTCCTAAAAACGTGAGCTTTTGAATTTACACACTCGAGCAACTCACCTTGTCAAGAGTGTACGCAATCCAAAACACGCGCGATCTCTGCTCTGCCTCGGCAGCCGGAAACTGCATCGCCGCTTCTTGCGAGTGCAACTTGAGCCTATGCGCCAGCCTAACCGCTGTTCCAATAAGAACACTCGCTGGTTTGGGATCACGACTATTCTGGAACAGCATTACAATACCTAATAAGATTTGAACGCCGAGTAAATCCTCATCACGGGTGACGAGTTCTGATACAACAGTCTGTGCGTTCCTCAGACATTGATCTGCCCTTTCAATATGCACTGATTGACTGTCCCGTAGCGAGAGCTGTGGAGTGCGATATCCAATAGCCATGACAGTCTGAATAGCAGCCCACGAAGCTCTGTCTCGAGTTTCGGGCTGTTTATACCATGCCGAAAGAAGCTTCATGAATTCTGGCTGCTGAAAGAGAGGGATGACGCCGTTGAAGGTTGTGAAGTAGTGGTCTACTATAGGAAGAATCTCATCAAGAGGGGGTAATTCCAAAGTGTTTGGTTGAGGACCTTGGTAAACCGCTGGATTAACTGGATCGAATTTCCATGCAAAGCCCCTTTTCGCCATTTCTTCGAAATTGGCTGAATTATTGAGAACCGATTCCGCCGAGTCACTTGGACTGGACTGGTCATCTAGCCTTTGCGGCCTTGTAGTTTGAGCATCTTTGGCAGCGTTGAGAACAATTTGGAGCTGCTCCTCAATACGAGCCAACCTTGCTTCCAGACCTTCTTGGCGATTGTTCCTGAAAGGGTTACTAATTTGAACAGCAAAATCGAGAAATAGGGGCATACTCTTCTTGTTGTCTAGCCCCTGCTCTGACCCTCGCAGAATTAGGCTTCCTTCTGATGATGCTAGTTCGACAGCTCGTATTATAGAGAATACAATTTGAACAATCTGGTTTCAGCATGTCACATTTGATCTTTTTCGTAAAGCACAAATCGCAGGCTGGGATATTTGTCAGCTGGGTCTGTATCATAATTCGAGTTGCTGACCTTTGCGGCGATTAGACGGTGTAGGATCTATCTCAGCAGTAGACATGACTGCAATTGTTGAAATACTGAGTTGCAGACTTGGTTTGGTAAGTTACAGTGATTAATAACGGCGAATACAGCGGATGAAGAGTAATGTCGAGAGTTTTGTTGCAGATGGGCAGTGAGATGAAGTGAGGTTGGATGGCTGACAAATTCTCCGACCGCAGGGTTCCACATCGCCTCCTCAGGCTGTCGATCATTAGCCCTAAATTTAGAACCGTTGAAATGCCATGACATGACATGAGTTTGTTTCAGGAAGACGCAATCAATGACTCGTAGTAAATACCCTGCACTCTAATAACATGTCTAATCGCAATCAACAACCAATAATGCATCAAGCCTTGGTCTTGCCATACGGAACTTGAGGTCCCGAATACTGAATGGCACGAACAAACTCATTCTTGTCCCCATCCTGCACAAGCTTCTCATACCACGCTCCCATATCCTGACCAAATATCTGCACAACTTCAGCGTCGCTCGCGTCAAGCGGTTCATAACCCTTTGCAATCTGCGCAAATTGAGCCCCAGCGACACCCATACCCATCCCAAGATCATTCTCAACCATCTCAACCGGTTGAATCGCGCCTCTGACGCGTCCCTCGATAATATCACCAGCCAATCGCGGTTCTGCCGCCGCAGGCCGTCCAATACTCACACCATCAACAACATCAAGCGCGTCTACCATGGCTCCCACCGTCCTCAACCCACCAGCGATAAAGATCCTCATTTTATGCGCTGGATCAAGTGCTTTGGTGATGGTCTCCGCCCACTCAAGAAAGAAACCCTCACGCTGCTTTGTCGACTCTTTCTCCCACGATAATGCCATGCGCTCATAAGTCCCGCCACTGAGCTCAACAAAGTCGAATCCCAGTGCTTCAAGCCTCTCGCACAGCTCCCTCGCCTCATCGGGTGTAACGCCGCCGTCCTGGAACTCTACGCTGTTGAGCTTTGCGCTGACCATAAAGGTCGGTGAGACGCGCGCCTTGATGGCGTTTGCGATTTCGGAAATGAGACGGAGTCTGTTTTCGACGGTCTGCGTGCCGTATTCGTCGTTGCGCTTGTTGGTGGTTCGGGAGAGGAATTGAGAGAGGAGGTATCCGTGAGCTGCGTGCAGTTCAATGCCGTCGAACCCGGCTTTTTCGAGATACTCGGCGGCGTGGGCGAAACCTTCGATGATCTGGGCGATTTCGTCTTTTGTCGCGGCGTGCGGCTTGCCAAATGTCATTCCCATCTTGGGGTCTGCGATTGTCAGAACGTGTTGTTGAAGCGCAGGGAGCGACTCACCGAGTTGAACGTCAGAGGCTGAGATGGCGACTGGGTTGAACTTGTAGGGAACCTGTCGCCCGGGATGGTTCACCTGAGCGAGGAACAGAGAACCGTCCTTCTTGGCGGCGGTGGCCAATTGCTTGAACTTTTCGAAGCGCTCGCCTTCAAAGGGAGCATCGACGGGAATGCTGGGAGACGCAGCGGCGCCGACAGAAGTAAGATCAATGTCTATATTGCCAGTGACGACGATGCCAAAGTTATTCTTGCCTTCGCCCCATCTAAAGCTGTCAGTCAGGTCATCTATCGGCCCTGGGGAACTCACCGTCTGTACAGCTCAATCAGCTCGTCGGTCGGGATTCCTCTCTTGTAGACGATCTCGGGATCCCAACTCGCAAGCGACTCAGCCATGGGCGACTTGAGGAACCTGTTCTTTGCGACCCGCCCAGAGGGGTAGAGGTGAAGTTCTTGGGCCAAGGGCTCAGGACTGACGTCTTTGGAGATATAGCGGACAGGCATTTTGACGATTGTGATTGAAGTGGTGAATGTAATTGAAGTTGTGTATTTAATGAACTCTTTGACGACGTCTTTCGGTCGCCATTTATATGCAGCGACATCTTGAGTACCAACATCTCAATTCCGCATCATTACAAAGCTGAGCACGCAACTCCGCGCTGCGGACAGACTCTGGCCCATTTTGTGTATGCGATCCGAGAAGCAGAGTCCAAGCCCAAAATAAATGCTCCACGGCCTTCAACAGCAGGGGATAGCCCCAAGATAATCCAAACTCTGTATCCATGGCGTTCCGTAACTACGCGTCTCTGTGTGATAAGCATACAAGCCGGCAGTCCACGGCGTTCCACGGAGTTGAGACCGACCATTATTCAGCATCCAGCGCGCGCGCGAATTACAAATGCGGACTTGATAATTTACAGTCTTCCAAAATAAATCTTATCCTTCATGGAGTTCTATTACATTTCCATTACTATTCTCTCTAGCCCTTGGACTTGGCCTTCCTGGCACTCTTTCGCTTGCTGCCTGGAAGTTCATCTAACTTAACAATCGGCGGTCGGTGAGTAGTACATCAAATCCGGTCACAAGACGAATAAGTGGCGACGCAGTCAATAGGAATCAGTTTCAGATTGAGGCTTGGGACGCAAAACTGGTATGGAAACTTCAGGTTGATAGGGCTGGAGCGAGGTGTCGGGCTGAAGAGCCACGAGACCGACATACGCCGGCCTACTCCGGTCAAACACGGTCCCACTCTTCCGCTGTTTGTTCAACGCGACGCGAGATGAGCTATTACCAGCCACGCAAGAATACACTGCAACAGCAAAGAACAACGATAGAATGAAATTAATACAAGAGGATGAAAAAGAATTAAAAAAAAATTGGTAGCTTCTCTTTGATTGAGCGTGTCATCCTTAGTGCAGGGGCCATGCTAATCTTCTCTGTATCGTTTCCTGCAAATGTATTAGTATGAGTTCGAACAGTAAGCCCTTGGAGGAGAGCTCCAAAGTTAACCGATTGCACCTACAATAGACCAATGTGCCCGAAGGCGAAAGCTGATCCGAGCTTACGACTTATATACCGTTAGTTTGCCACTCTATTTGACAGGAGTCCCCGCTCACAATGGCACTGTCAGCCTCCGACGGTCCTCACCAACGCTCCTCTGTATGAACCCAAAGGCTCTGAAAAGAGGTCTTTGGTCTTTCTGACCCCTTGGAGAGTGCTTTGTTCGCTTGTCAACCGTAGAGAACCTCAGCCTGTCCGACTCAGTCCCGGATATCTGGCGATGCCAAGGTGGCAGGGTCTCACTGAGACGAACGCAACCAACCAAGTCATTTTGCCTGGTATAGCAATTGAGATATTTCTTATGCTTGACTCACTTTGCAATTTTTGCAAGTCAAAGTTCTCATGATTGTAAAGAATGACTGGTGTTCTGAGTTTGTGTGCCCTACTACTGAAGGGTGGTGGGGCGGGTGCGGCGTTAAATGGCTGTACCTAAACCGATTGAAGACTGCTCTATAATATAATCTACGCTGGTTGTAGTTATGTAGGTCTCTTTGTTGCTAAGTTCTGTTTCTGGAGTCTTTTGGTCAATGCAGTATTACACTGCTATTCTAGTGGATGCCAGCTTTGACAGATGTCACGACCTCCAGTAAACAAAGACTTCCACTAACACTTGGTATTCTGACATTTGCAGTACAAAAGCTCGTTTCACGTCACGACCAGGAATCCGCAGCGGCCACTGAAGATGCCATTTGACCTCGTGCACCTTTATTTCTTTTCTTTTGCTTACCTTTTATCTCAATTAGATCAATAGAGCCGTGGGGCCGGTAAAGACAATATTTCTCTGGCATAGGGTAATCACCAAGCATCCAGTACTTATAACATAGATGAATAAGTGCTCATCGCCACCACCAAAAACCTTGACATCCAGTCATCAAATCTCATGAAATGGTCATAAAAAAAGACGTCACCTGAATATTATCCTAAGATGGTCATAAAATCATCAAAACTCATCAAATGATTGCCAAAAAAAAAAAAAAAAGTCATCCTAAAATGATCATAAAGTGATCATAAACTCATCAAAAGTCATCAAGTTCTTACCGCCCGTGCTCCTCTCACAGTCTACTATGACCTCTTTCCTTGTCGGTCACGCGCAAATCACTAGCCTCTTGACGAGTGAGCGCGAAATCGAGAGATAAAGGCTTATCTTCTCGGTAGATTATGATGCTGCTTCTCCCGAGATGAATAAGGAGTGTATTTGCGAATAATGATGACAGAGTTCAGTGAGAGATGGTAGATGCAATACTTGTCAAATGCGACTTGATGTGACGTACTTTATGGCATGAAACTGAGTCTTTGCGATGTACAGCATTGTCAATAAAATTAGCTAGAGCGCACAATTAATCTGAGCATGAGTCCATGCAAGTAATTGTCTCAAAGGCCGTGTGTGCTGTGATGATACGATACTGTAAAATGAAGCTATTTAGAGGATACTGCGCGCCAACAAGCGACCACCTCAACCAGACTTGAGTGAGACTGCTAAATCCGTCTGCAAATAATCTCACATGGAATTGAAACCACTCGAGTTGATCAGTAGCGCATGCTGCCTTTTGAGATTGTTATCGCATTCTATCATGAGTATAAGCTCATCCTTCAATTGAACCACGTCGCTGCGATACCCCAGCATCTCTCCCCATCACCAACTACCCTCCGAATATTAAATAACAGATCGACATCAGTACACCAAATAAATTACACAATATCTCTCTGCTCACTCAATCTGCATTACAAATACACTCCCCCGTCCGGACGCCGCCACCATAAGCCGGGCTAGTCCTCCCGCAGCACCCCACAAAACCTCACCAAATTCGTCCGCTCTTCGTCCGTATTTCGTCCGTATACATCATCACCACCTCTCACCCTCTCACCCCCTTCATATTCACTTCTTCGGCCGAATACTTCTCTTGCAAACATGTCCGAACCACCCGCCAAGCGCCGCAAAGTTCGAAAAGGAACACGAAGCTGCTGGGAATGTAAATCTCCCCCCTCCACTCAAATACTGTGAACGCTGCTTACATGGCCCAGGCCGCCGCCGCAAGATAAAATGCCAGTTCTCAAAGGAAGATGATCCAATCTGTATTGGCTGCACACAGCGCGAGACAAGCTGTATATCGCAAGAATATGTCCCCACGCCGCCCGCCGCGCCTCAAGACAAGCGTCTTGCGCAGCGCCTCGGCCGGTTGGAGGAGCTGATGGAGAAGCTAGTCGACAAACCGCTGCCGTCGCCAGAATCAGAAGACCCTGCGCTGGAGAGGTTCACGCAGCATACGGCTGATGTGTTTGAGTCGTCGGTCGTGGACAACGCGCAGCAGATTCTGGACCAACCTGACGCTGCGATCGTGACGCACAAGTTTCCGAGCAGGTCTGCAAAGGCGACGTATGTGTCCGCGCAGCTGCACGCCCTTTTCCCGTCGCAGCAGACCCTGTATGCTATTTCGCAGCAGAGTCCTGGGGCGCGTTTTGTTCTGGCCATGTTTTACTCGCAGCAGGATCAGATTGATGGGAAGCCTGAACCTTTATCGGCGCTGGCGCAGATACCGCCCGTTACAAGCCATCCCGCCATTCTCGCCAAGCGTCTTCTGCAGCTTGCCGTTTGTCTGCAGCAAATGCCTCCATTCTTCGATGGGAGTACCCTCGGGTTGAATAAATCGCCGCGCGAGACGATGGAAGAGTGGATTGCTGTTACTGGACGACTAGTCACATCAGACGATGACTTTGTCGGGTGCTTAGAAGGTCTGGAGTGTCTGATCCTCCAGAGCTTCTACCAAAGCGACGCAGGACATTTGCGAAAAGCATGGTTGACGGGCCGTCGCGCTCTGAACATGGCGCAGCTCATGGGCATTGATCGCAAGAGCGCCAAGTCAATCAAATCTGTAGACCCATCATTCAGCAACAAGCATCGCCCTTCACCACCAGTCATTTGGTTCCGCATTAACTGCAACGACCGCTACGTCTCGCTCATTCTCGGGCTGCCTATTGGCTCGCGCGATAATAGTTTCGCAGAGGACAATGCTCTCGTGTCGGATGCACCGAGCGACAAGCTTGGCAAAGTGTACGCCATGATGGCGGGCAAGATCGCGGATAGGAATGAGCTCAAGGGCAGCGAGGCATATGTTCTCACACAGTCCATCGACATGGAGCTTGAGAAGGCGTACAAGATGATGGATGATGGTCTGTGGTGGAAATTACCCGACATGGCGATATGCTGCGGTACATCCGACGCGTCAGGCGACGGAATGAGCGTGATAAAGCTTCAAATCCGGCATTTCTCGCTTCTAATCCTTCTCCATCTTCCCTATCTTCTTCGCGATCGCGGTCAACGACGATACGAGTACAACCGCGCAACATGCATGCAAGCAAGTCGCGATGTGCTCGACCGATTCCTCGAGTACCGCAATTGCTTTACAACATCCGTATCAGGCCGACACGTCGATTACTCCGCCCTCGTGGCGGCCATGACACTCCTGCTAGGATACCTCGGGTGGCGCTGGCCAGGCTACGAGACAGAAAAAGAGCACGACAGAGACCTGGCCGAAAAGACACAGGAAAGGATGCAAGAAATGGGAGCGCTAAACAACGACCGACTCTGCATCGAAGCGGCGGAAACAATCCGGCAGCTTCTGCCCATCGTGCAGAGACAATCAGGCACGAGCGGAGAAAACGTCCATCTCAACGTCCCGTTCCTGGGTACGGTGAACATCAACCCCGGTCCGACGCCGCCCGCCTCCACAGCGAGCATGATGGCGTCCAACAGCACCACGCCCAGTGGCAACGTCGACATGTCACAGTTCCCGCTGTCATTCAACTCGCCAAACTTTGGCTCCGAAAACTGCGACCTATCCACAACGTGCGCCTTTGCGCCTGATGTGTTGGACTCCAACTGGCCCTGCTTCACGGCCGACCCGGAGGATTGGGCACTGCAGGGCGTAGACACTACGTACTGGACTATGCTCAACAGCAGTATAGCATGAGGATAAAGATATGTATGATTATGATATTTATACCCAAGATGAACCAATAAAACACCAAACGAATGCATCCAATACCAACGTGTAAAACAAAGGGACTAGGCTTGTCTAGCCAGGGTATCTCCATCAGGTAACCTCCACAACAAACGCCACAAATGAGATCAACTCCAGTTCCAGGTGCAAGTAGTTTGAGCGCATAGGTAGTATTCAGTCCTGTAAGCCTTCTACCAGGGCCTCACGGTCGACATCAACAGTAGTGACCTGAGCGGGCGCGCCCTTTCGTTTCTGAGCAGCCCAGTATTGATGAAAGCCAGGAATCGACCCAGGCTGGTTGATACCCGGCGTCCGGTTAATATTCCTGTCCTTTTCCTTCTCCGCAGGTTTTGGAGGGGCATTTTCACTATTACCTGAAGCCCAAGGCCTCCAGCCAACCCATTTTCCTATTCCTCCTGCGGGGCTCCCTTGGGGGGTGTCCGAAGGAGCTGGCGACGCAGATCTGTTTGACCCAGGCCTGTTGAGTGGATTGGACACGGTTCTACTTGCGGGAAGACCAGCGAAAGTGTCTCGGAGGGCAGCGGTGCTTCGCTTGGCTGCACCTCTGTACAGTGTGGGCTGCGCTGTGACGCCCGTAACGACAGCTTCAGCGCCACCAAGTGGTCGAAGGGTGAGCTGGCTAGGTCGAGCCTTGAGCGTGTGAATGTCGAGACCGCCTGTAAGAGACATGATGGATTCATGAGAAATCGCTCGATGAATTCTTGGACGTGGCATGTAGTCGTCTCTATTGTCCTCAGAACTCTCGACGATTGAGCTCTCGTCAATTGACGGGGTGTTGCCGAGATCGGGTGTCTCAGTTCGAGACATGACCTCCTCACCCTCATTTTCGTCCTCCTCATGTATCACATCATCGTTGAATTGACGCGAATTTTGAGGCGGCGTACCTGGATCAAGCTGGAGGGAAGGTGCTTGAAGGCTGAAAGCCGAAATGTCTGACGGGCCTTTACGGTGCGTCCGCCAGGTGGGCGACATGGGGTCAAAGCTCGTAGCTGGCGACATTGGATAATCGCTGTCGCCGAAATTTGAGTCAAACATCGAGTTTCGCAAATTCGATCGTGGTGAACTTGGAACGGACGACGCGATTTCAGAGGGTTGTTCTGAAAGCATTGACCACCTCTGTTTGGGCATCGAAATAACAGAGTTTGGTTCTTTAGTGTTGATGGAAGCGAGGGCAGGCAGGGCAGGTCCCAAGCTCCAACGAGCAGAAGATCTCGGCGTGGAGGTGCCAGAGCTTGTCGAAGCTGAAAATATACTAGAATTCAAGCTCGCACGTTTCCGCCGCATTTTTTGTTTATCGGCCTTGGCTGAAACGTGATAGTGGTGATGGATGTGAAGCTCTTGCGAAATTCGAGGAGTCGTCGGCGGCTCATAAGCCTCGAGTTCATCTTTGAGAGTCGTACTGCTATCGGCGATGGGCTGGTGGGTGACAAGTTGTTCTCGTAGGGACTGAATCTCATCGTTCGAATTGAGAAGCATCTCCCGTAGCTCAGCCATGCCAAGTTGTAGATTGGCATTATCTTGAAGAAGATCCCGAACAAAATGGTTGACGACGGGATTCCCTGGCTTCGGTTCCTGCAGTGTCTTTGATGCAGCTGCACCTTTTAGACGACCGGCGGCAGTGTTGAGCTGCTTCTCAACTTGACGTTGACGCTCCATTCGCCCAATAACCTCGGCATGCCTTTGTCGCTCCTCTCGAGCTTCCTCTTCCATCCTCTCCAACTGATCCTGCATATCCATGATACCGCGTTGCGCCTCCTTGCAACGCTGGGCATGTGTTCGAGCATCTTCTTTCGTCGACCTCAATTCGTGATAGAGATCATCCTGTTCGAGTTCCAAGAGGGAAATATGCCTCTCAGCATCTTCGGCTCGCAGGGCAGCAGACTCGAGTCTTCGGACGGCTTGTTGAGACGATAGCAGACTTGCTTCGAGTGCTTTGATCTTTGTATCGGATTCGGAGACGGTGTTGTTGAGCAGTTCAAGCTGGTCGAGGAGATTACGATTCTCCTCAATTTTCAGGGCATTCTCAGCCTCTAATTCCTGCTTGGCCATTTCCAGACGCTCTATCCTGGAGGAAAGATCAAGACGATCCCTCTCCGCGTCGGCCATATATGCTTCATGTCTAGCGAGTAGAGCCTACAAGGGAGACAGACAAGTCAGCAGTGTGATGGGGCATTGACGTGTCTAGCGGGGACTGGCATGCGGGACACGCGGGTGTTTAGGCGGTGGAAGAATTGGCAGCTGTATAAGAACAGAGGAATGCCCCAAAATTGAGGATTGGTACCTGACTAACCTGACCAAGTTGCGCCGCGGTATGGACATCTTTTTCGACTGTCTCTAGAATGGAGCAATTTCTCTTGAGGAGAGCGCAGTCGATTCGTCCACAGCAGCAAGTCATCTCAGAGATATGCGGCTCCGGCCCAAAATCCGGCCTCTCCATGATGGGCGGAGCGAAATCGGAGATGGAGAGGCCTTTTGAAGCTTTGATTATTGTACAGATAATAGGGTAAAGAGTTGGCAAAGGGTAACGAAGGCGGCGGAAGATAAGGGATCGGTCGGCAACATGATAATACTGTAGATCGGAGGAGGTAAGGAATGATCGAAGGGCGAGGTCAGAACATGGTCCGTCGGCAGCTGATCTTAGACTCGTGACGAGCCAGAATTCAAGGCAAGAAGACGATGGCCGTCTCGTCGGGTTCGAGTCGTTTTGATGGGAACGGCTGGTGTTTACTGTTGAGCCAAACAAAGAGGGTCTTTGTTTGTGTATAATTGGCTGAGGTTGTAATTGGTATGTGGGCTCCCGCGCGAGTCTAAGTTGGGTAGGAGTGGAGTTTTGTTCCTGACTTAGCGAGATCGCCGAAAGTTGAAGTTTTGGAGTAAACAAAGAAGTGATACAGATAAATAATAATGGAGAGTGACGACTTGTTTGTATTCGTAGGTGTCTGCATTGCGTGAATAAACAAGGCAGATGAGGCCTCATTAAGACCAACCTCAGCCACTTGCACAAGCCATGTGATGCAGAGACGGCAAGGGTAATAGGCTGCGAACAGTTCAGTTCGTGCAGGGGATCTCTTAGGCATTCATTAGGGGCGGAGACTCTGAACTCGGTTAGCGCGATAGAGTCGCAGGGAAGACGTGTTGAACGCTCGCGATTCCCTCATTTCCTTTTCGCGTGTGATTGGATGTGGAATTCAAGGTTGTCACACCTCGCTGAATCCGCCATGACGCAGATTTAGCGCTCTGATAAGATGATAAAGCACGTGATGAGTCAACTGACATGGTCCAGGGTAGTCTATCTGATTTGACATGAACTCTAAATGTCTTGCAAGGGATCATTACCCTATCATTTTTCGCATTCATACTTTACACCGCCTGCATTCGTTCAATGCCTCGTAAGCCGGCAGTTAATAGTGGCATCATGCTCTTTGCGGGGCATTGCTTACAGATACAAATACAAATCGCAGACGGTTGGATCGTGGGTGCAGCCTTAACAAGAGAACGGCTTACAACGTCGGCATGTCGTCATACACAACCTCGCCCGTAAAGCTTCGACCAGTCACATCACTCCCATTGTCATCCCCCACATCATCGTGGGCATGGATGATACGGAGCTTCCAGTGGTGATGCTTGCGTTTTGTTAGGGAGGGACCTTTGTGTTGCTCTGCACTGAGTCTGCAGCTGCCGTCGAATTGATGGCGCCATGTCCACGTTTCTTCGTTTCCCCCCAACTTCGGTCTCCCACTGCTACACCATCCCACAGCTCTCTCCCTCTTCCTCTCTCTTCTTTAATAAGACGTCTTGATGCGTCCACATCCTAGATTACTCCAAAGCTTTCGCTCAGCTCGGATACAAGCACCTCGATTATTTCCTCTAGCAAGGCCTTTCTCCACATACAGACCAATGGCGCAAGAGTACAAGCTCAAGGGCGTTTCGTCGCTCGACCTGTCTCCGGGCTCCAAGCAGGAGGTTGAAGTTGAGGGTATCGAGAATGGCAAGGTTCTACTCGTCAACACTGGAGGAAAGACTCAAGCTCTAGGCTCCAAGTGCACTCATTATGGTGCACCTCTCGCAAAAGGTGTATTGACTAGCGACGGTCGCATCACATGCCCATGGCACGGAGGTATGTCCGAATGCAGTCACCCATTTATGCTTGTACTAATTGATCGTAGCTTGCTTCAACGCAAAGACCGGCGATATTGAAGATGCCCCCGCCCTCGATCATCTTCCCGTCTTCCAAGTCGCCGAACGAGACGGCGCAGTGTACCTCACCGGAGAGGAGAGCGCCATCAAGTCATCCAAGCGACAGCCCAATGTCAAGTGCACCGAATTCGGAAGTGTCCAGGAAGACCATGTCGTTGTCGTCGGTGGTGGTTCGGGAACACTGGGTGTCGTCGAGAGCCTCCGCGAGAATGGATACAAGGGTAGCATCACCGTCATCTCCAACGAGGGCTACTACCCCATCGACCGAACAAAGCTGAGCAAGGCTCTCATGACCGACCTCAGCAAGCTGCAATGGCGAAACAAGGATTTCTACGAAGGTGGCTCCATCAAGTTTGTCCAGGGCGAGGTCAACAATGTTGACTTTTCTGGCCGCTTCGTTACCACCAGCGAAGGCGAAAAGATTGACTACACCAAGTTGGTCCTTGCTACTGGTGGACTTCCCAGACGACTTCCGCTCGAGGGATTCAAGAACCTCGACAACATCTTCACCCTCCGAAGTGTTCACGACACGAAAAAGATTGTGGACCAGATCGGCGAGAAGGGCAAGAAGATTGTTGTTGTCGGATCTTCGTTCATCGGAATTGAATTGGCGGTCGCGACAGCCGGCGACAACGATGTGACCGTTATTGGTATGGAGAATGTTCCTCTTGAGCGCGTCCTCGGCGAAAAGGTCGGTTCAGGCCTCCAGAAGGCTCTTGAAGGTAAAGGTGTCAAGTTCTACATGGGCGCAAGTGTCGACAAGGCCGAGCCCTCTGCATCTGACGCGTCCAAGGTTGGCTCCGTATCTCTCAAGGATGGCACCAAGCTGGAGGCGGACCTCGTCGTTCTTGGTGTCGGCGTCGCACCTGCTACCCAATTCCTCAAGAACAACAGCGGCATCAAATTGGAGGACGATGGCTCAATCAAGACAAACGACGACTACTCTGTTCAAGGTTTGAAGGATGTTTATGCCATCGGCGACATCGCTACATTCCCGTACCACGGTCCCGGAGGTGAAGGCAAGCACGTGCGAATTGAGCACTGGAACGTTGCTCAAAAGGCGGGCCGCATCGCTGCGAACCACATTGTCAACCCAGGCGGCAAGACTGAGCACTTTATTCCCATTTTCTGGTCTGCTCTGGGAGCTCAGCTACGATACTGCGGCAACACAATGGCCTCTGGCTGGGACGATCTTGTGCTCGAGGGTAGTCCGGCCGAGAATAAGTTTGTGGCGTACTACTGCAAGGGCGAAACGGTCGTCGCCATGGCCAGCATGGGACGAGACCCAGCCATGGCCCAGAGTGCAGAATTAATGCGGGTTAACAAGATGCCCACCAAGACGGAGCTCCAAGAGGGGATCAGTGTAGTGTAAGCTTGGCGCGACGGGAGCGATGCCACCGGTCGAACTATGATGAAGCTATGAGCTTAGATCGAGATGACAGATACAAATTAGGAAATTATTTCATCGGCAATGAAGCTTAGTTGAGCAGATAATTCCGAGCGGCCACTTACAACTCACGGCGGAAGATAATCCCGGGGTTCGAGAAGTCAATGACGTACGGAGCAGGGATCATCATGATGGCATCAACTCCACAACACCATACAGTCATGGTAACGATACTACGTATGACGGGTAGAAGATTGTTACATGAAGTCATGGTGAATAAACAAATGTTCATAAATACCGCCTTTTGCCGTGCCATCAAGGTGCTCCAAGTCAACAGTATATCGCATTAGGACTCTTAAAATGACTACTCAAGCAGCTTACCAGGCCGAAAAGGTCATTGGACACGGCGACAATGCCGTCACAGCACAAGATGTCACTTCATACCGTGAGCCAGGCGCCGGAGAGTCCGGCGAGACCATGAAAGCTCTCGCATGGATTGGCAAGAACAAAGTCCAAATGGGTATGTCGCTTCATTACATGCACTTACACCACTAACACAGACAGTCGACGCCCCCAAGCCCAAGATTCTTGAGGACCGCGATGTGATCCTCAAAGTAACAGGCAGCACCGTCTGCGGCTCAGACCTGCATCTCCTCCACGGCACAGTCGTGCAGCTCAGCGAGGGCGACATTCTCGGGCATGAGTTCTGCGGCGTGGTCGACCAGGTCGGGTCAGCCGTCAAGGGCATAGACGTAGGAAAGCGGTACGTCGCATCGTTCCAGATTGCGTGTGGCGATTGTTTCTTCTGCAAGCAGAAGCTCTCGTCGCAGTGTGAGAAGACCAACTCGAATACCACTGAGAGGGCCATGTATGGGGGTCGCACGGCGGGTATGTTTGGGTATTCGCATTTCACTGGGGGGTTTGCAGGTGGGCAGGCGGAGTATGTGCGTGTTCCGCTGGGGGATGTGAATCTTTTGGAGATTCCTGATGATGTTCCTGATGAGAAGGGTGAGTTTCGCTTCTGTGTTTTGTCGCTGGGGATAACTGACACTGTTAGCGCTGTACTTGTCTGATGTACTGGCTACGTCCTACAACGCTGTCAAGGACACAGCCGTTTATCCCAACGACTCGGTCGCCATTTTCGGCGCTGGTCCAATCGGTCAAATGGCGGGTGTCTTTGCCATCAAAGAGGGCGCAAGCCAGATCATCTTCGTGGACACTGAGCCACGCCTGTCGTTTATTCGAGACCACTGGCCCGCTGAGCACAAGGACAAGCTTGAGCTGGTGGACTACAAGCACTTGTCGCACGGCGTGACTAACAAGCCCACCGTTGTCAGTCGTCTCAAGGAACTTACTGGTAACCGTGGCCCTGATTGCGCGATTGAGTGCGCGGCTGGTGAATATGCCAAGGGCTGGATGCACTGGCTCGAGATGGCTGTTGGGATTGAGACGGACACGAGTGAGATTATCAATGAGATGATTGAGGGTGTACGAAACTTTGGACGATGCGGTGTTACTGGTGTTTACGTCGGCTACGTAAGTCTTGCCAATCACTCTCACGACACGCGACTAACATGACTAGACCAACCACTTCAACATCGGCTCCCTCATGGAGCGAGGCGTTCGTCTCATCGGTAACGGCCAAGCGCCCGTCCACAAATACTGGCATGAGCTTCTTGAGATGATTCAAAAGGGCGAGCTTGATCCGGCTCAGATGCTGTCGCATAGAGTCAGACTGGAGGATCTGGATAAGGTGTACTACAAGTTTGAGAAGAGGGAGGATGGGATGCAGAAGATCTTTGTGGAGACCAAGTTCTCGTTCCCTCAGGATCCTAGCACGCCTAGTCTGACGACTTATTGATGAGATGAGGATAGTGATGAGTTATGTATTGGGTAAATGAGAATGTTACCATTGGTCAAATATTCTCGTGGTGTTTTGTTGTCGCGTGAGGTGAGACACGTTGTGATAAGATTGGTTGAGCCGGCCCACTCCAATTACTGCAATCGCCTACCAGTCTACGGAAGTTCGCGACATCAGAAGCACACTGTTCTGAGCTTATCCCAGACATGCATCATGCTCTGCATGCATTCCCATTCTGCATCCGATGGCCTTCCAACTTTTGGGCGGATAATTGTTCGATTTCACGATCATAGCTCCCTGTGTTATAGTTTTCTTGATTGCCAGAACCGCGAGAAATCGAAGCCTATGAGGGGCTAAATACTGATGATGTGAATGCAGTGCTAGACCAACATTTTGATCCTGGTCGTAACTGAACCTTTGTTTCCTCGACAGCTACCTAGCAAGACAACCTTTTGGAGGTACTTAGTAAACCATAGAAACCACTCACTAGGCCACTGAACTCGACCAGAGCAGCTCAATTCACACTCTTTCTCATTGAGCACGTTTCTGTGTTGTTGAGACGGCTACAGTCAGAGCTTGGCGTACCAGCCAGACCAAGCCCTTATATGAATGAGCCAATCCAAGCACTAGGACCTCTCGGAAAAGGCAACCGGGTCTCATAGATACAAAAAGAGCAAATCTATTGGCAGATTATTTCTAACCTCTTACAAGTTTGCTCCATCCCTGCCAAGTCGACGCCCAACTTCAAATCACGTGTCGGCCTCCTTTTAAGCCTTCAACTTGCAACGGCCAACAACTTCACCCTTCATATATCCCTTCTACCCCGCATGGATCCTACCGAGCGTCTACCACCAGAGATCTTGAGAAAGATCATCTGGGATCTCCCAAAGTCATATCATCAAGGCATAATATGCGGACTGCGATGGAAAAAAACATTTAGGCTCAGCACCCTCGCAACAGTATCACGGCGCTGGCAACAGCTCATCGAACCATTCCTATTCAGAGACCTACACTTGAGAATAGATAAAGTACTAGAATCCAAGAATGTCACATGCTTGACACCACAGAGACTCTTGTACGTTCGAAATGTCACGGTGAAGTGCGTTCTTGCCAGCCATATATGCAAACAACCGAAGCGATTCTTGCAACCCCACGGAGACTGCGACTTTCGTCAACATCATCCCGGTGACGAACGCGAATTCAATGAATTTGTAGAGAGAGTTTTTGGAATTCTTAAACATCTCCCACGTCGAGAGAAGCCCTACGTGGAGTTGGTCTTTGAGATGTCATGCAGTGGATCTCGTATCACATTCACACAAAAAGGAATGCAGTACATGGAGCTCTTTGACACATGGAGGGATTTTCCAGAACTCCCTATGATATCAGTCTTTAGAGCGTGCGGATCTACTGATACACCTACGTTTACGCCTGGGGATATGTGTCGGCTTGCAAGTAAGATGCCACGGTTGGAGAAGTTTGGGGTGAGGGCAATAGAAAGCATACGAGATTATGTCTATGGGGATGCTCTAATCAGAAACGGTAAGAGTGATTCGTTATCACTGATACCTGTCCCCGCTAACAGCATTGCAGGCCTTGCCAAGTCTTTGGATTTGCTACCAATATCTGTGCAAACGTTGCTTATCGACTACCAGCGTGAGAGGATCCCAGACCAGACTTTTGAGCCTCCAAGTATCATGGCAACTGATTCAGACGCCGATGCTCTCTCCGAAGCGGTACAACGACTTACCCAGAGACACGGTATTCGAGAGATTATCCTTCTTGCAAGCATCGACAGTGCTATATTCCAACCTACGAAAGAAAATGCTTGCTGGCCGACCCTCGAGAGTTTCACATTCGCATTCTGCGACGTTCTTCCTTCCGGTGAATGGGTAGTCACAGGCGAAAATCCTTTACCAGCAGAAGAAGAAGAACGTCAACGACAGGAGACCCGTGAATGGGCGACTGATGGAATCTACTGCCCCCCAGGCTGCGAGATAGAGAATAGCTTCAAATCTGGCATGAAGGAGGCAGTCATGGATCATTTTCTTGTGGCGGCGGCAAATGCCGTTTGCCACATGCCCAAGATTAAAAAGCTCTCAGTTCGACATGTCTTCGATCCTACTGATTTTGAAGAGGATATATCGCGTGCGGGGTTTAGCTTCAGCACGGCAAAGGGCCTGATGGTGCTTGGGAAGACGGATATCCCTGTACTTATTAGCGAAGTTTTGGAGGCTTGGAGAGCGGCTACGAAGACTCATGATGTTGTATTTGATCGGTGTCTAACAAATGAGTTGGAGGTTGCGGGGAGATATGCCAATGAGTTTGGCCCCGAGTTTCAATGGGACCACCAGGATGTTTATTTATTCTAAGCCACGAACAAGAGGCAAAAGAAAAAGCACAAGCAAAAGGAGACTGGTCTTTGGCAATGAGTCGCTAACAATTGGTTTCACACTTAGGTGTTCAAGTTATGTAATACCTTCTCCAAGTGATTGAACACTGGAGCACTTGTTCCCCGTACTAAAACAATAGAAGCAGTTGACGCGTGCGTAGGTTGCAAAACACCATGTATGATTGGCCCAGCTCTTAGAGCTACCATAAGATGGCCACAGAAGACTGCTAACTGCGCTGGAGCTTATTGGAGACAAACAGTATATTATGTAATTATTCCCCGTTCTTTATTTAATGGCCAACTTTTCCCGAGCTAATATGATCATTTGATCAATTGCAAATGTCAGACCTCTATTTGCATCTCGACCTATCGGTTAGTCTGCTTCAGAAAACGCCAAAAAGACCTACAGGCGCTACTCAATTTCGTGAGTTTGTACGGTTGTGAGCATCCACTTACAGCCTTTTAATTGCATTTCTTAATACTCTAGCTTATTTTCTAATAATGTCTTTACCAAACATAAGGTACCTAGCCAGGAAACCATCCATCCGTCTAAAGCAGTCTGGATTTTAGAAGAACAGGCACCAAGCATACAGACCTGGTGAAATGGCCCGATACTAAAAGTGGTGTCGGGAATATTGCACCCGACCAAATTACATCGTTGAGATGTCAGATAATATCTGCGCAACAAAAAAGAAGGAGAAAAACAAGAGAAAACCAACAAGGGTAGATCCCAGGTAAAGACTGTAACGCACACACCACGACGATTACCCTACCAGAAAAGGAAAGACAAAAAGAAACCCCAAAGACCAACAAGCAACAACGACAAACATCTCACAGCGACAGAGAGGTGTGAGAGATCACAGGCGTGAAGTGGAGCCATGAGTCGCTCAGTGTACCGGGATCACGAAGTCAGCGCCAGCGGGTAGGCAAAAAGCCTGCCGCAGGGATAGGTGGTGTTTGTAGGCAGTTACGCCCTCCGGACCTTGGTATCTCAACCAGACGTTGAGACTCGGTGCCGTGCCGGGGAGGGGGGGGGCACAATCCGTGATGGGCCGGGTTGAGACTCATCATAGAGATGAACCACAGGAAGAGGTTGACGGTGAGGGTTTCGGGCCCTGATGCACCCCAAGGGACAGCCTGCCACTCAATGCGGCAAGGCTGGCCGTAGTCATAGGCCGTTCCGCTCACACGCACGACAACGACCTCGCCCGGGGTTAGAACAAACCCATAGCGCGTGTCTGTAGCTAGACAATAGGCGGCTACACGCCGGAGCGGGAGGGCTGCCGCCTCCCCAAGAAGTGAGATCTTTCGAGCCGCGAAGAACTCCACTGAGACCCCATTAGAACACAACCGACGAGGAAATGGGTTCCGTCATCGGAGACGAGAGATAGCCCAGAGCGACAAGGCCAGTCCACCACGGTGTCTTTCTTGAACAAGACCTTGGGTAGCTCAGCCCCAAGGCGGGCCCCGAGTACGGTTGCGCCAGGCGAGGGCAAAGGTTGTCGATGACAACTTGCTTGAACCGATTCACCCCGTTGACCGTGTGAGGGCTAAGGTGGCCGATAACTGTCGGAACGGGGCAATCATGGAGAATGTCACCGTACGCTTGGTGAAGACACTCGACATTGAAATCGCTCCAAGGCATGATCTGGGCATGACCCAGAACAGCGGCAATGGTCGGCACATATACTGGATTGGCAGTAACGCTCAGTGTCGGATTATTATCCGTCAATGAATCCTGGATTGATCGGCTTGCTCAAGTCTGGGGAACAGAGAAAGGAGGGATTGTCATGACGAAGATAGTGAGAGAGGCAGAAAAATAAGTGATAAGTATGGAGAAGGTGCTTGGGGTTGGTAAGCAGTTATCAATAGGTATAGATGAGGCTCAAGATGCTCGGTTTGAGTTGACAAGACGAAGTAAGTTGGAAAGATTCTAGAATATATCCACTTCAAACTACAGCGACGGCCTTGGGTGTCTGGTTCTGCTTACAAACAGCTAAAAGCAGAGAATCCGATCTATCATGACAGCCAACCTCGCATAACCTGACGACAGCACGGTGGTCCAGAAGACCAACCCCTGTTCACTCGTCGCCAAGCAGGCTACTCCGTATTGTCGAACGTAGTGAATGGCTATTGCGCAAGCTAAATGTCAATATACTCATGATAGTCAGCATCTGTGGCTTCCTGAATTCCTCGCCTGGCGGATGGCGAGCCGTGCGATTGGTGCGTGAAGGCGACATGCGGTAAATTGTAAAACTCCCTTCATATCGCTAAACGCAGTTGATGGGTTCGTGCGTAAGCCGCCAAAGTTGCCATTCCGATAATACTAAACACCAATGATCTTCTGAAAAACGTTTTATGACGTACAGCCAGCAGTCCCTGGCCCCATCAATCTGACCAGGTAGGTACCTTGTGAAGCCGGGCACGGGTGGCTATCCGAATGCCTGCCTCACTGTAGAGCGAGATGAGGGACTGTTAGCGGCAAGACGACTCCCTATTGTCAAACGGCGATATGATCGCGGCATTGGGAACCAGTGGCTTTGCCAAAGTTCTCACTGACGGACAGCTCACTGCAAGGCTCTGTCATAATGTTAAATGCAGTTTCTGGTTGTTACGCTAGCTAACATTAATATTCTTATGATTCAAGGCACCGGCAGCTACCCGCAAGACTCTCCCATACTGTCAAGCGCAAGCAGATGCCAACTGCTGGTGATTTCAAACGCCAGGACCCCTTCTCCCACCGAACGTAGCGCATGGCTCTTGTGCAACCTTGGTAGGTAATGCCAAACTTCCATTGACATTGATTGGACGCTGGTGGCTGGCTAGAAGGCTTGCCATTGAGGAATATGATGGATGGATTTCCCATTGCTGGACTATTCCCGGTTCCCGACAGATGGTTTGTGCTCAGCAGGGGCTTTGCCAACAGAACCTCAGCCGCAATAGCAAAGGTACATGAGCTGTAGTGGGTCATCTTCCAAGAACAAGGTATATCTGATGGTGAATGATGACGACCAGTACTTTCAGCCTCATAAGCCAAGACCCAGGAGATCAGAAGTGGGTCAAGAGCCAGCAAACATGATCTAACCCTTCTCCTTGCCCGCGCGAGGAATTGCCAAACGCATTCCCCGGTGCCTGGAGCAAGACAACGCCAACCTACCTAATTATGGAACTGTGCATTGGTGACTTTTTAAGAACTATCCTAGTCGACCATTGATAGCCTTCGGCTCCACGCGACCTCCTTCTACAACGAATGCCGTGTCTTTGGGAGACTGAAGGAGCTAGATCGCGAGCATCTTGCCATCAAAGCCTATGGCTACATCGAGTTGAATCTTGATGATGAAAGGGTGCAGCAGAAACTCCTCCCTTTCCTGGAAGAAAACGAGCTCTAATCTCTTTTCTCACAAGGGAAGAAAGATTTCACCACTGCAGACACGATCCGCGCCCTCTTCCACCACAATGACCTCAAGATACCGCTCATGGCTATTGTCAAAGAATGGATACCTATTCCCAGAAGCCAGGCAATGCCGTTTGTGTTGACACAGAAACAGATGCGCTCCCTGCCCCAACTCCTCCGCAATCTTCACGGGCTGCACAGGTGAGGCATTGTAGTGCGAGATCTCAAGATGCAGCAGTACCTGGACGGGAAGCTGGCAGACTTCAGTTTCGCCTGGACCATCCCGCACATCTTTGGTCAAGAGAGCGGCCTCCGACCCCATTGGAGCTTCGAGAGCATGGCGGCGTGGGACCTCAAATGCTTTCAGGACATGCTCGACTGCTTCGATAGGAAAGCCGATGAGACGGCGCCGCGTATGCGAAAACATAACCTAGTCGCATGGAGAAAGGACGACGTTTATGATCGCCTCCGGCCCAGACCTCAGATGTACGGCCCCTCCCTGCCCATGCTCATCTACGATAGCCCGGTCCAACCCATGATGCATCGCCCGCCCTTTGACCCCGCCAAGTTCAACTGGCGGGCTGTCCAGAAGTCAACAAAGAAGGGTGCCGGGCGTGTTACCAAGACAAAGGCACCTCAAAGAAGAGCGCCGAGAGAAGCGTTAAAGAAGAGAGGAACAAAGTGACACGCCGCGCAGACAAGACATGACAAGGCAGATCCTCCCCCCCGTAGAACACCTCGATAGACCTGATTGCGTTTTCAATTCTGCTAGCTACTCGCCATGTTTTAGTACCAATTGATGTTTGATGGAGATAGAAGAATAAATATACTCTGAACTTACTGCCCCGCACGTTGATCCATGAGAAACCTCAACAGCCCTCTCTGCAACGCACACGGTGCCGCGCAACCATGATCCTCACCCTCAAACTCCCAGCACCAAACATTTCTCAAATGGCGTGACTCTCGCATCCTCGCCACCAAAGCCAGAGCATTATCCCTCATCTTTCGCAGCGTCGCGCCCTTTTGTTTCTTCTCGAACTTCTCATCCGACTCACCAGGCAATTGAATCAGCGTCTGTTCCGCTCCACCAAACATGACCAGCAATCTTGGCGTGCGACCGGTCAAAGGGTCACGCTCACTGAAGAGCCGTTCCTGGTCGCGAACAATACTGCAATTGTTGAACCAGATGGACGGACTCGCAGCGATGAATGTGTCGAAATACTCTGGCTTCGTAAATAGCGCGTTGAGGGTGAAGAGACCGCCGTAAGAATGACCGAATAGCGCTTTAGGACCTGTTCCCAGAGATGCATTTGGGAAGAGCGTGTTTTCGATATACGGCTGGATGTCGTTCTTGATGATATCCAGAAAGTCCGACGCGCCGCCAAAAGGACCAAGCGATGGTTTCCCATCCGGCCCAGGGGGAACGTCATAAACCCCATCCCAAGACTCCGGTGTCAAGTCTCCATTCCTCCGCTTGTCAAAAACACAAGTCTTGTTAGGATACCCAACAGCTACGATTACAGCCCTCGCCTGATGCGTAAACTCCAATCTCCTTGCGATATCCGTCGCCGTAAAAAAGTAGGCATTTCCATCGACGATATACCTAATCCACATTAATCCCCCGTTGTTATTCTCGGTGAGGCTTTTCTTACACAGTGGAGATGACCGCATCGTCGTTTACTGGAGCGCGATCATTCCAACAAAGAGGCCAGGATACCTGGATGAGATAATCGCCTCCTCGGGAGGGGAATAAGAACTGGCATGAATTAAGCGCGGTGGCGCTTTCGAGAGCTACTGGCACGAGAGTCATGGTCAAGTTGTTGAGGGGAGGAGAATCAGGAGATGGAGATGGAGACGCGGCTGATTATCTGATGATCAGATAAGATTAGATAAGCGAATGAGAACATCGCGAGTGGAGATGCGGCAACAGGTTTGCACAAGATTTCCCAGATTGGTTTATAATTGCATATTGCATAATGTTATATGAAGAATATTAGCTAATAGTACTGGCATATATTTCTTACCCTTGGAATACTAAGTAAAGTTAAGGTCTATGCTAAATGGCTTTAATTACTACTTGGAACTCAGCATGTTCTTTCTCGGCTACCTATCTTAGTCCAACATCTAGACAGTCTTTTGGTTTGAGCGGTGAAGGTGACTTGGAGATAATACATTAAGGTAATTCCTGAGACATCAGACGTCGCTGCGAGTCTGTGCAATTGCTGCTGATTGGCCAATCAGCAACACGGCGCTGAGTCTTTAGCGTTTTGAATGTGAACGTTGGCAGCATATCAGACGCTCTAGTATCGTGACTATGACAGAATTTAGATATCTACTATAATGAGAGCAGGTAATTACTTTGGGTGCGTCATTTACAGATTTCGGACTATTGTTTCTCTCGGCACCGCTCTAGATGACTACACTATCTAGTTCGGATGATTTCCACGGACAGTTTCCTGGCTAAGTTCGGCTACAACACCATTCGAAAAATGAGTTAGTGCGACTAGAGATATTTAAGAAGGCTTATGGTTAGCTTAATATCTTCTCTTAATATTCTATAAAATATTTTTCTCTAAGCATTCAAGGACCTCTCGTTCCAAAACTTCCACTCGTGACCCTCTCTACTCACAGAAATGCCATCCCCACATCAATCATCGCATGAGAATAAAGACAAAATCGAGCCAGCTTTTAAGGAAAGCGATGAGTCTCTTCGTTGTGGGGAATATGAGAGACATTCATTTCTGAGCAAAAGAGCCTGGCACGGTTGTAGTAATGACGAGTTTGACTCGAAAATAAAGGAAGGCGACATATCTGAAGATGGATACACTCAGCCACAGGACAGACTCTCCGTCTTGGATCGTGTCTTGAGTCGCACTTCGGCTGTGTACAGCGACCTTGAACCTCCACCTGATGGTGGCTTTTGGGCCTGGGCGTCAGGTAAGCTCCTTTGTGGACAGGGCTAAATGCAGCACTGACGCATTTGTAGCCATTGCCGGGCATATAGTCATGCTGAACTCATGGTATGTCAAACTTGGATACTCTGTGCACTATCAGAGCTGACATTCCGTCAGGGGATACAACAGCTCCTTTGGCGTCTTTCAAACGTATTACACAGCACATCTCGATAATTCAGCAAGCCAAATATCCTGGATAGGATCGGTCCAAATATCTGCACTGTTCTTTATGGGACCCTGTCTGGTCGTCTCACGGATGCCGGCTACTTCCGTATCACATTCGCTGCCGGCACACTACTCACCTGTCTCGGTGTATTCATGACTTCTCTCAGTACGACATTCTGGCAACTCCTCCTCTCACAGGGTCTTTGTACAGGGCTAGGTAACGGTCTGATGTTTACCCCTAGCCTTGCTGTTGTTTCTACATACTTCAAGCATAGAAGGGCCCTGGCCTTTGGTATCACTGCTACTGGAAGTGCTACGGGAGGTCTGATATTCCCGTCTATGGCTCGTCAGCTCCTTGGGGGTGTTGGCTTTGCTTGGACTGTTAGAGCTATGGGGTTGGTGCAGCTTATCACACTGGTCATGGCGAATCTACTCCTAAGACCTAGAATACCGTCGAGACAGTCGGGCCCGTGGATTGATCTAGCATCGTTCAAAGAAAAGGGTTACTTGTTCTTTGCAATGGGAATCTTCCTTGTAAGTCTGTGCTATTGGTAAATCGTATCGGCATACTAACGTGAATAGATATTTTGGGGAACATTCTTCCCGTTTTACTACCTCGCCTCTTTTGCAGTTTCACAATTGGACGAACCCCTCACGTACTCAGCCGCATTGAATGTCCTTCTCGTCGTCAACGGTGTTGGAATCATCGGCCGTTCACTACCAAACGCCATCGCACATCACTTCGGAAGCATCGCAGTTCTCATACCTGTCGTGTTCATCTCGTCTATCTGTTTATTCACATGGCCTGCAGTATCAACAGAAGCAGGTTTGTACGCATGGGCCAGTGTTTACGGTATTGTTGCCGGAGCATCCATGAGTTTGTTCCCTCCAGCTCTGTCGGATTTGACAACTGATGTGCACAAGACAGGTGTGAGGATGGGCATGATCTTTACGACGAATAGTATTGCAACTCTTACGGGGCCACCTATTGCTGGTTTGATTATCAGGCGTTCTGGGGGTCATTACCTAGGGGCGCAGATCTTTGCTGGTGCATCGCTTCTTTTGGGTGGAGTGTTTATCTTTATGGCTAAGCGTTTCAGGAGAGTTGGAGATTAGGATCGAGCTACATGACATCAAGGACAAATTTGATAAATGAGATAACTGATAGTATTTGTCGTGTCACAGTAATAGAGAGTGTGTGTAAACAAGGAAATGGGTTTCATGATCAGTCGCATTCAGTAACTAGTTAAGTCCATACGATCAATAGCAGCTCTAAATTACGCTAATCAAGGTAGTGGCTTGAAGAGCCACGTTCCTATGGTTGAAGAGCATAGAATCCGATCGGAACAAGTTGAGATCGCCTGGGATGATATATGTTTATTCCTAACCAATCATATCAACCTCAAACTGATATTTCGAATCATTCCTCCCCAGGACTTGCAAAAAGAAGGAGAGCAAAAGCACATAGATGTCGAGGTCGTGAAGTTGATGATGGCCCGAAATACTTCAGACTCATGTGAGAGTATCCCGTGTTGTCTGAATAACCACTCCCGACTCCCTTGGATCACCTAAACCCACCAAATGCAGCACCAAAATGGCCACCGCAATCCAGAAATCTAAGAGAGTCACGGAAGTGATGACAGTAACCCCACCAGAGCGAGGAAGGCTAAGGTGAATATTAAAGCGAGGCCAGCAGCGCCCACTTTCAATGATACGTCTATTGTTTCCGTGCCCCAGGTGGCCTCCAGGTGAAAGATAGATGATTCGGTTGGGTCGTCTGTTTCGGTTGCGCCAGAAGAGTTTTGCGCAGAGTTGTCGATACCATGGAGGTTGGGTGGAGGTGGTGCATGGCCTTGAGTTGAAGGAGTGTTATCGGATGTAATAGCCATTATTGAGTTTGTGAGAATGTGACCAAGTATTGGAGTGGCTGTTAAAAGGAATCAAGTTTGAAGGTGTAAGGAAGAGGGATGCAGGAGCTTTTTGCACATCCTGAGAAACCTTGTTCAAGTTCCGGGACTGGCCACATCAGCGGAATAAAGAGTTTTGTCTTTAAAGTGCTCTTTGCATTGTTTCTCTGAGGGACAAATAGCGAGCCTTTGTCGTGATATGTGACCCCATAGGCAAAAGTCACTCCAAATAAATTCTTCTTAAGTAATAAGTTTCCAAGTTCTAAATAAGCCTTCTATGAGAATGGGGAATGGGGAATGGATTTGCTATTGGCAGTTGAGAGTATGAGTTATTTACCACACAGAACTCAGAGATCTTGGGAGAGTATAATTCCCAAGGTGATTACTAGGGCATAACACAAGGAGCGCAGTTCCAGTGCATTTACTGAAATCCTTATTGTTGGCTCAATCCTTCATGCGACATAACAAGACCGCAGGACAGAAAGATCACTTGCAAAGAGGGACAGACCAGCTAAGGCTATAGGCAGAAATGATTGTCAAATCTGACATCCAATAGGAAGCCTTTCCTGGAAGACTCGGTTTCGTGGTCTAGTTGGTTATGGCATCTCGCTCACACCGAGAAGGTCCCCGGTTCGAGCCCGGGCGGAACCATTGTTTTTTGCCCTTTTAAGAACTTTTATTAACTATAAAGTATTATCTTACGATGTGCCTGTTATAACACATAGCAAATGATGGTATTCAATTACTTAGAGAAGGTATCTATATAATATTAACACTTAATATTAAAAGCATTTAATAAACAAGTAATTACTAAAGTTCTGTCTTGGCTTTATCTCTTATTTATAGTTCAGAATAAATAAATAAACAAAATATTATAGT